>JALGXP010000021.1:44898-94363 GCA_023333625.1 Bothriochloa decipiens | reverse complement strand
TTTTAAGAAGTCTTATTTCAAAAGATCTCAATTCCACAGCTCGTGGTGGTTACTAGCCATATCTCACTTTTCTCCCAAAATTATCTTAGAATTTCTTGCAGCATGCAACATGTGTAACATACCGTTGAATAAAAAATAGCTGAAAGAAACATGCCTCCACTAGTAGGTACTGTTACTGGTACCCAGTAAAACCAGTAATCTAACAATTAAATAATTCTGTATGATGTGAGCAAAATTTGAAAAACTTTTAAGGTTGCCATGACCAGTTAACAATTATAAACCACCAGGTGTTAGGGACTAGCATACATGACGCCACTAAAACGTTATTTGATATTGAGTTCCGAATATACATGGGTTTAAGCTGAGTTTGTGGTATTTGGCATGCCAACGTATTTTATCAGGAAAAAGAGACAAAAATTGAAGATTCATGAAGCCCTCTATGTTCAATACTGTTAAAGTATACTAGGCATCCCCAGATGTGGCTAGTTTATGATTGATTGCAACCCTGTGATAACCTACCTTATCTCTTGGAGACGCTTGTTGTCTGCCAAGCACTACAGCACGTACTCCTATGGCTCAGTACATATCTTCAAATATTCTCAGTATATATTAATCTTCTCACAAATAGCATTAAACTCTACAGCACCCCACCAAAGAAAAGGAGCTAAAACTTTGATAATTGTGAAGAATTGTATTATAAGCTCTCTCCACCTTTGATTTATGAAGGCTAAACAAATGTGCTGTGTTTTTCCATTGGTAACTGCTCAGAGACCATATGAGGGTACGAAAACTTATTTTCTTTAGTATGTGGCATATGAAGAAATTGGTCTGACAACTGGTTGTCATATTGTTCTGAATCGTACCTGCAGATGATGTGGGCTCTAGAATATGATCCTGACATTTGCTCCACTTATGAAGAGACTGGGGCTGCAGTCCATAAAATTGAAGGATTTAAACCAAAGGTAAAATCAATACGTCAGTTTGGCAAGTATGAGAGGGAGAATATGAAGAACAGGGCAAATGGTGGTGATGGACCTGTCCCTATTTCCGTTTTCCTGGTTGCTAGTGTCCTGAAGGAGAACAGTCCAAAGCTTCTGCAAGAGGCTCGAGGGATTGATGACATTATTAGGGTAAGCTAGCTGAAAGGATTACTTTTCCTAGAAACTCTCACTTGTTCTGACAAAAGAGATGCATAAAGATAAAGGCTGCATCGCTATTTGCTCCCAAGTCTAAAGTTTGGCACAATTTAACCTTATGTAAATTGTGTTCCTTTTTTGCTTGGTTCAGATTTTGAATAATGTTAATGGGAATCTGGACGCGAAAAGGGCTTGCGTCGTTGCACTGAAGCTTCATAGGAAGTACCACAAAAAGGTAAATTAACTGTTTTTAGAAATGGGGATTTGCGTTACTTTACTAGTTGCCTGCTAATCTTATGCAATATTTGTTCTCTTGGCAGTTGCAGCATAAGAAATCCTAACATCACACGGTGAGATACCGAAATTGCACGTAACACTGGATTGCAAAGATCCTAATATCATATGGCGAGATAAGTACCGAGATTGCACGCCACAATGGGTTGCAAAGAGCAGCAGCATATCTAGAGATTTTAGGGTAATTGTTGTCACGTAGAGAGTATTATTATACCCCATGTTTCTGTTCCTTTCCACTTATTGTATCATGTTTCTGTTCCTTTCCACTTATTGTATCGAAGGAAGAAGGTGTTATATATGTAGCTTTTGAATGTCACATATACAATGACGAGACGTCATAAATATAACTCATTGTATGTAAGAGGAAAGGGACTCCATCTGTTTTAAATTATAAGTTATTTTAATTTAAAGAATCAAATCATTATTTATGATACAGAATAAGTATCATTAGATTATTCAATAATTATATTTTCATAATGTCTTTTTTATGTTCTAAATCTTTGTAATTTTTTTTATAATTTTGGTTAAATTTGAAATGTTTTCACTTTAAAAAAATTAGAACGACTTATAGTTTGGAGCGTAGCGAGTACAAATTGAAAAAATAGGCAGAACTACAATAGAAAATATGACCCATGCATCCAAAGAAAAGGGTACAAACCGAAGAAAAAAAATCCTAAACGTAATAAAACTCACTATATCTGAAGAAAAAGGTGCAAACCGAAGAAAGAATGGAGCAAAACGTATAAATATTGACTTTAAAAACATATAAATATTGTGAAAACTTATTGTATTTAAATATGAAGTGAAGGTAAAATTGAGCAAAAAATGATAAATAATATGGTTGCTGTAATGAATAAGAGTTATATTATTTTTTGAACTGGAAAAGTTCCCCATTACCCATTAACTGATGCCAAACCATTGGCAACTAGTACCGAGTAGACAACTTGAATGCTATTCTGAATCTTATCAGCATCCAAAATCAAACTTGGCCCTAGGGCAGCTAGGCTCCAAAATCAAACTCGACCCTAGGGCAGCAGCCATATCACAAGCACGAGGTTTATGTACAACTGCAAAGGAACTAAATATAAAGAAAAAAGGTACAAACAGAAGACATTTATTGTATTCAACGTGGAATTCTTACCAGTAAACTACAGCAACCGTGGTGTTTTCTTGGCAATATTCATAAATTCTTTTCTAAATATTCATTTACAATATTCATAATTCACATCCACAACCTACTCATGTCTTATTGCTATTTCTATCTCTATATATTTATTTTTCTTAGGCCTAACCTAATCTTGTGTATCTCCCATGGCAGGCCACGCGATCTAGATATTTGGAGTTTATGATCATCTAATTAGGTAAATACTCCGCGCGTTGCCGCGGAAGTTGCATGGATAACCACTATATAGGAATGTGCCTAAAAGAGATGATACATGCACGTGATCATCATGAAGGATTACTAATGACAGTCCTCATATAAGTGGAATATAATATGGTCAATCTATTGACCACAACCTTTAGGCAGACGTTTGTGAGAAGCTTGCATGCGTGCATGATAGTGAAATATTCTGCATACAGTAGAAAAAACAGCATTATTATAAATTTTTCTAATCATACACATGGAAGAAGTTGCGTATGGTCATCATGTAATATAGTAGCTAATTTTATGGAGGGTGCTGTAATTTCACATGAGACGATACATGAACTCCACACAAAAAAGAAAGATGGAATTATTTTAAAGATAGATTTTGAAAAAGCTTATGATCATGTTAAATGGAGTTTTCTACAACAAACGTTGAGAATCAAAGAGTTTTCACAAAAATGGTGTCAATGGGTACAAAGATTTATAGAAGGGAGTAATGTTAATATTAAGGTTAATGATCAATTAGGTTCTTTCTTCTGAGAAAAAAGACTTAAGGCAAGGTGACCCAATGTCGTCAATACTATTTAATATAATAGTCGACATGTTGGCCATAAGCCAAAGAAGCAGGACAGGTCGTGGGGGTTATTCTGAATTTAATCTAGATGGTCTGTCTATCCTTCGGTATACAGATGACACAGTAATCTTTATGAGCCATGATGTTCAAAAGACAGTTAATATGAAACTTTTATTAACTACCTTTGAGCAATTATCGCGTCTAAAGATAAATTTTCACAAGAGTGAATTATTTTGCTTTGGCAAGGCAAAAGAGCAAGAAGAGTTTTATTCGCAGCTGTTCTGATATATTGTTGACAAATACCCTTTTTGTTACCATGGCTTGCGCATGAACACTAGAAAGCTAAACAACAAAGATGAAAAGCGATTGATGATAGAATAGAGAAGAGATTGAGCGGTTGGAAAGGGAAATTACTATCAGTTGGAGGACGTCTTGTTTTTAATAAATTTGGTGCTCTCTAGTTTGCCAATGTTTATGATGTCTTTTTTCGAATTGCCGAGAGACGTGTTAGAAAAAATAGACTGCTTCAGATCAAGCTTCTACTGGCAGAATGACTAACACAAACGCAAATATAGGCTGGCCATGTGGGAGTTTTTAGGTCAACCTAAGGAACAAGGAGGGTTAGGGATACAAAATTTGGACGTACAGAACAAATGCTTATTGAGAAAATGGCTTTTTAAATTATTAAATGAAGATGGCATGAACATTTAAGAAATAAATATATCAAAGACAAGACTTAAGGAAGTTGTGTTAAAAAACCAATGGATTCTCATTTTAGAAAAGTTTAATGAACATCAAAGACTCTTTCATGGACCTTTGTTTGTTTAAGGTAAAGGATGGGTCTCAAACCAGGTTTTGGTTTGATACTTGGTTGGGAAATAAGCCGCTTAAAGACAAATTTTCATTGTTGTTTAATATTATAAGAAGAAAAACAAGATTATGTAGTAAAAGTTCTTAGTTCAACCCCACTGAATATTTTTTAGATGAAATTTAGTGGGGTAAAACTTGAGGGCTTGACACATAATTGTTGCCTCTTTACAGGATATTAAATTAGTCGAGCAAAAGGATGTCTTTGTTTGGGGTTTAAACGCATCCGAAAACATTACGGTCAAATCCATGTATACTATGTTAATTAATAATGGGGTTAGAGTGTCACAAGATATTTGGCAAATTAAAATACCTATAAAAATAAAGGTCTTTCTATGATATTTAAAAAGAGGTGTGACTCTAACTAAGGATAGCTTAGCTAGACGTAACTAGAATGGTGACAAACATTGCTATTTTGTCATTTTTCGGAAACAATACAACATCTTATTTTTTATTGTTTTTATGCCAAATTCTTATAGCGTGCTGTACATATACTTTTTGGTTTGTCACTCCCTTCGAATATGAATGATCTTTTTATAAGATGGTCAAAAATTACAAACAAAAAGCATAATTCATTGTTATTAACCGCAGCTGTAGCGCTTTGTTGGGTAATTTAGTTAACAAGAAACAAAATAATTTTTGATAAATACAGACAAAAATCTTTCTTGCAGGTACTCTTTAGGGGAACACACTGGCTTCGTCAGTGGACAAATCTGTAGCGGCATGATGATCATCGGGATCAACTGGTCCGAGTCGAACAATACTTAGAGATGTCTGTACTGTAGTTTTTTAGTTCCAATGATTGGTTATCGTCAAGATACATTGGTCATGTTTAGCTTAGACCTTATTTCATATCAGTTATCCATTTGTCAGATTGTAAGTTAGAGTTATTTGCAGTCTGAGTGCTTGTGGATAAGACTTTGTAATAATTGGCCTCATTCTATCTTTTGACAGATGAGCCAAGTACAAACTATTTATTATCTAAAAAAATTAAATTTAGGGATGGAGGTACATGCCAATAGCCAGGGATAAAATGAAGATGCATGTGCTTATCAAATGTAAATAAGAAAATTAAGAGATGAGAGCTTGTGTATATCGAGCAGCTTGACAAGAGACTGGCTGGTAAAACGTCCAGCAATTATTGAGCTAAACCACAACCTGACAAAGTTCAAAACAATAAGCTTAGGAGCGAGTCAGCGTGGTAAGAGACTGCTGGTAAAACGTCCAGCACTGTTCGAGCTAAACCACAACCTGACAAAGTTCAAAACGCTAAGTTTGGGAGTAAGAGAAAAGAGAACCTTAAAATTAGGAGCAGCTACCTACCAGAGTGGTGGCTAGCAGCACCGGCGGAGTCGCAGAAATGAAGCGTCTAAATGACGCATCTAAGTCTAGACTCTAAACTATAAAATAGGAAGTGGTCGTGCTACTGGCACTAGTAGAGATATGATCTACCATGATGAAAACTCTTATGATGATTTTGTTATGGTCATCGAAGAGTGGTTTCCATGACGTTTCGGTCGCTTTGGTCATTGAACTGCGTGACGATTTTGTTTTCCGTGATGTATTTTAAAAAGGTCACAGGAATCGTCACGGAAAGCCTAACGGAATTGTCACAGAGACGTTCGCGGCACTGTTCACCGTTGGATTGTGACGTTTTCACGGATATCCTCGAGTTGTGACCAACACACTTCATCACTGAAACCCGCGCCGCTCCATTTGGCTACGGGAGCCGGCGCCGTTTGCCTGTGGGAGATCCGCCTTCACTCATACTTCCATCCGCCGTTACCACGCATCACTAGTACCCCCATCCACCGTTAGTCGTCGGACCCGCCCATCACTCAGCCGGACACTTCTCTATCCGACGTTATGGGACCCGTCTTACTCATCCGTTCCGAATGGGCACCGTTCTACCACACTTCACTGACCGACATGTGGGACCTGCCTGCCAGGGGAACCTTGAGGCTACCACCCTTCGGCGACTGACATGTGGGACCCGTCTGGGACCGTTCTTCATCTGACTTGTGGGATCAGCGTGTCAGTTAGAAGGGACCCACCACATGGGACCCAGCCCAACATCCTTCGACGACTGACATGTGGGACCGGTCAGGTACCATTTTCCATCCGACGTGTGGGATCAGCGTGTCAGTTAGATGGGACCCACCAAATGGGACCTAGCCCACCATTCTTCGACGACTGACATGTGGGACCCGTCTAGGACCGTTTTCCATCCGACGTGTGGGATCAGCGTGTCAGTTAACCAGAGACTTCCGTACATCTCCAGGCTAATGGACTTTGGCTTGGTCTATTAGCAGGATCATCATGGGCAGGGTGGACAGCTTACCGACGGGTGGCCATAGCCATGGTCGCTGGGTTGAATTCTCCCTTGCCCGCCTCACGGAGCATGTCTCCCGGACCCAAACTTCCCCGTCTCTTACGATCCGTCAAAAAATCAGCTCGGCGGTCCCCGTTGCCGTCAAGGCCGCAACCACACAATAACTTTGATGCCAAGGCCCTTACATGGCCCCGACACTGTAACAACCCTAGAAATTCGGTAACCGAAAATACGGGCTTTCAAAAACTTTTTCTAAAGTTTACCAGTATATGGTGGATGTCATGTAGGAAACCCGCCAATAGATGCACAAATAGCACCCGACGTTAGCCCGAGTATTGCATTTAAATAACCAGAGTTTGATTCGCCTCTTATTCTATTTTATGTGATGTTAATAAAATCGAATAACCTTTTATCGCATGTATATATATATGCCTGCTAACTCCAAAAATGGAGCCATCATGACCTAGAGACCCTAGTGTACCCACCATGGTGTATACATCATGGTCACTAACCTCACTAACCTAGGGCTGTGGCTAAATTAGTTGCTTTGCAAGAAATAGAAATGGAAAAGGTTTTGAAAATAGAAAGAAAAAGGAAAAGGCCAAAGAAGCCTGATCAGCCCAGCAGCAGGCCCAGCCCGCTCGCGCGCGCCGGCCTGCCTGCCCGCTCATGGCCGTCCGGCCTGTCCCGCGCGTCAGCCTGCCGCCTCGGCCCGCCGCTCACTTGCGCGTTCGCGCCGCGGCCCATCAAGGCGGCCCAGCCAGGCCGCAGCTCGCCGCCCGCCCCCGCGCGCTGCCACGCCGTTCGGCCCATCGGCAAAACGCGCGGCCCACCGGCCAGCTCGGCCCATCGGCAAAACGCCCGCCAGCGTCACCGCACGCTCCCGTCACCACTCTCGTTCACAAGCGGAACCCACCTGTCAGCTTCCACCTATTACCATTTCTGTTCGTCGCGCGTCGCGTCCGTCGTTCCAAAAGAAGAAACGGCACCCTCCGCCGTCCGCTGCTCGCCCGAGACCCGCCACCGCGCCTCGGATGCCATCCATCCTCACCTGCCCGCGCCGCGCCTTTCCTCGAACCCTAACCCTAACTCGCGGTCGCACCCAGCCGCAGGATTGGCATCTGCCATCCTCGCCATCCGCCATGGCCCCCGGCCGCTATAAAAGGGAGGAGCGTCCGGCCTCTAGGGTTTCCCATGCCACGCAGTCGCCTTGACCGTGCCGCACCTCTCGCTTGCTGCTGCTGAGGAGAAGGGGTAAAGTGAGGAGAGGAGGAGGCGGAGGCGGAGGCGGAGGGGAGCTGCCGTCGGGAGCAGAGCATCATCGGAGCCGGAGCTGCGCGCGCTGCTGACGTCCGTGCCGCCGGAGGAGGACCCGAAGCCGCTGCTCGACTCCACCAAGCGAACTGCGAGCTCAGCTTCTCCTTCCCCGAGCCGAACCACGAGCTACGCCACCGCCATCGGGATAGCTCGGTGAGCTCGACTTCCATGGTCGCCGCCAGTGCATCGCCCACGTTCCCACTCTGCTCTTCCCCTTTCTCTCCTTTAACTCGATCGCTAGCTCCGCGTCGTCCTAGAACACCTTTAGGGCAACCTCTTGGGGCCTAGCAATGACCACAGTGGGGCTACGCACCTTTGCGGCCCTGGTCGCCATGGCACCCCGGCCGCCAGCGCGCCACCTTGACAATCGTCGTCGCGCATGCTCCGCCGAGCCTCCACTCACCACGGTAGGCAGGTCCAGGAGCTCCTAGCTGCTCCAATCAAGGAATAGAGGGGAAGATGGAGGCCAATGCCAGGTCTCACCGGCGAATTAGACCTCGCCGTCACCGCCGCCCGCCGCCATGCCTTGCTGCCTGCCACCGGCCTGTGAGCCGCTTTTATTAAATTGAAGCAACCGCTGAGCACGTCCTGGTCCTGCGAAGCCTTTGCGCTTGCTAATAACGTGTCTCGCGCGCCGTGGTGCCCTGCTGCCGCGACCTCGCCGCCGGCCACCGCCAGAGTACATGCGCCGATGAGCCGAGCCCCGTGCGTGCCACCGCGACCCCACCAGCACCTTTGCCGTGCCCTTGCGCCGCCCTAGCCGCTCGCCCGGCGAGCTCGCACCGCCCGCGGCCGCCGCTTGCCTGCTCGCTGCTGGCCGACCGGCCATGCCCGTCGCGTGCGTGTGGAAGATGGGGAAACTTTCCCGTGCCCGTGTGGACCAGGTCCACCACGTGGACCTAGCCAGCCAACCGCGCAGTGCCACCTAGCCACCCAGTCTCCGGTGCACCGTGAACCGGGTCCGTGAGCCAGAGCACCATGGACCGAACCCGCTGGACTCTGACCCGCCACACGGCCCAGCTAAGGAGCCGACACGTGTCCGGGCCGAACCGGCCCAACCCGGCCCAGATCCAGCCCTACCCAGGCCCGCCGAGGCCCGGTCGAGGCCCGGTCAGCGTTGACCGTTGACCGGTCAACGTTGACCGGTGACCGTTGACCGGTCAACGTTGACCCCCCTGGCCCACCTGTCAGTGACCAGATCCGTGGGCCCCACCTGTCAGCCACTGACTGGTCCCCCGTCAGTGCTGACGTCAGCATGACGTCATCTAGCCCCAGACCCGCGTCAGTGCTGACGTCAGCACGGCCCCAGTTGCACTGTTCCCGCACACCACGTGGCCCAATCAGGAGCCGCCACGTGTCAGTACCAGGTTAATCTGCCCTTTTTCTTTTTTCAGAAAATAGAATAAACTTTGGAAATTCATAACTTCTTCATACGAACTCCAAAAAATATGAACCAAGTGTCCAAATTTTCATAAAAATGAGCTCTATGTCATAGGCTTGTGTATGAGTGCATTTGGAGTTATTGAATTTTATTGCTTCTTTGTGTTGACTCTATAGGAGCCGCTAACGCGGCTATTATGTCTCATTTCAGAGGAGGAGCAGCTTGAGGAGGACGACTACGAGTACGAGGAGGAGCTCGGTGACGACTTCGCAGGTGCCACACCCTATCCAACCTCGTAGATCCTATTACGCATGGCATAATATCTAGTTGCTAGTGCTCTAATTATGAATATCACATGATGATAGGTTGCATGATAACACTGCCTGATGAGCCTTTACCTTGTCGCAACCATACTCCTGCGCACCTGCTGATAGGCTAGACGCTTGCTTATTTACTTATGATGCCTTACTTCTACTACGCTTATATCTGTGTGATAATGATGCATGGTGGAGAGCATGGTTATATGGTTAAGGCACGTGGTGCCACTTTACTCGGGGAGAGTGCTGTGTGCGTCTTGGGTGTGTGGTGAGGGTTGAGTCGATCGGACAGGATTCTACGACGAGCCATGTGGGCGAGTCTTACCGGGGAATGTGTTCTGGGCATTCCCGTGTGAGGTGCTTGTGGCGGGCACATTGTGAGGTATAAGGAGATCCCGGGGGTGAGAACCTTCGTGGAGCGAAGCCCCAGGTAGGAGGTGCTGTTGTAGCACGGACTGTTGTAGTCCATAAGGGAAGATAATCCTGTCTGATCCCCCTAGGACCTGATATCTCTTGAGGACCAGAACCTTAGGACTTACGTGCTCACCACTCGCTTTTGTATGGGCGGGAGACGGATGTCTGACTAGCTAGGACGGTGCCACTACTACTAGGTGGTTAGCAGATAGTGTCGGGAGATACGGGCATGGAGACCCACACCCTCCTTAGACAACATAGTGACATCGGAGGCCCGGTACTATGTCTCACAGTCTCAGTGTGCCGGTGGTACCTATCCGGGATGTCCCAGTACTGAGTGGTAGGGTGGCATCGCACCGGTTAGAAAGCAGCCGGAATCAGCTTAGGCGGGGCACCGCCGATGATAGTGATCTTGTGGTTACGGGAGTACACGCTCTGCAGAGTTTATGAATCTATATATATAGTCCGCGAGCCACTGGTATGGCTTTTTCCTAAGACCCACGCTTCTCGGGAGTAGTGAGACGAGTCCTTCTATTTCTCCCCCTGGTGTTACCCTTCCGGCTGTGAGCCGCTGAGACAGGCTCCGAGAGGGAGTTAGACCTGTCGACTGAGTGCGAGAGGGTGAGATGTGTGTGATGGAGATGGAACGGGTTTGGAAGTGTGGATGAGATGGGTGAAAACCTGATGAATTATATTATATAATACTGGTCACTGTTTGCATAGGAAACTGTAGCCACATATTAGGTCGAATTGATTACATCCTTTGCATCCCACCAAATACTACATAGCAAAAGCAAAGCATAGGGTGGGAGATGTGGCCAGTACAAACTGTACTGAAAATTATTTGGCAGGTGAGCCCGACTACGACTATGACGATGAGGAGGAGTAGACGTCTCGTTCCTATGCTCAGGCTTCTTTTGGAGATTTATGTACTTCCGCCTTTCGTAGCTGTTCCAGACGCTGCAGCTACTCTGATGATCCGCCAGTGTGGCAATGAACTATTTATGTAATCCCTTCTAAATGTATTCTTTTGTTCAAAGTATGGATTACTGTATCAACTAACGCTGGATGATATGATGGTTTGAGCTTCAAACTATTGAATTATTCGCCATTCTGTGTATTTTCCCTTCGTGGAAAATTGAGGATGTTTCAGTTGGTACCAGAGCCATGCTTGACCCTAGGACGAGACCCGTAGGATTGGACAATAGAATTAGGAAAATCTTGAAATATCTCAGTTATACACCGACCACTGCATACGCTTTTATGCATGGCTTACCTCTCTCTGCAACTTTTCTAACTTCTTTCTCGTGTCACCTGTAGATGGACCCCAACTTGCCGCTTGGTCCGTTACCGCCAATGGATGTCATTGAGTTCAGACTCGACGGAACGGAGCATGGAGGCTATGCTCATGTGCTTTGCGAGGTTCTTACCGAGCTGGGTGTTCCCGTGGAGAACGTCGAGTATCTTTGCCGCGGCAAGCCCACCCTTGGAGGAGGCATCGAGGACTACAAGGCAGTCCACATCAACGTGTCTGCAAGCATGAACCTGCCCGAAGTTACCGCCTTCACTGACTTCGCCTTCGACAACGACACCGGCATGTGTGTTCAGACCGTTTCGCGCCAGGCACTCCGTACTGTGCTACGCAACGGAGCTGACTATCTGAAGGAAAGACGCTTTCGTCTGCTTCCTTGTGCCCTCGATGATCAGCAGGGTACTTGGGGAGAGGTCATCTACATCGAGCAGAATACCAGAGTCGACCGCAACCCCTGCCACCACACCTCTATGATGTACATGCAGTGCCAGGAAATGTACATTGCTGAGTTGGAGCGGAAGGGACGCCGTGATCGTCGCTACCTGATGGAGGTTGACGAGAGGATCCGCAAGTCAGAGGATAAGGAAGCGGCATGGAAGCAAAAGATTGCAGATCTAGAGCGTAAGATAGCACGCAAAGAGCACACTCACCAAGATCAGATTACTAGTCTGATGAGCGAGTTGGATAAGCTTCAAATACACAACAGATGTCTCAACAAGAACATCTGGGAGCTTGAGACCACTATGGCTGAGAAGAATGAAGACATTGCAAAGAGATTCCAGGAAAAGAGTCAAGATGCTGCCTACAAGGACAAACTCCGCGAGCAGTGCAAGGCTCAACGTGAGAAGCTGCTGCAGGAGTACACCCTTGCTAGCTACAACCAGGGACACCTGATCAACTATGTCCATAAGACGGCATACCTCATGGATAAGCTCAAACGCACTATGGAAGCTTGGAAGAGGTCAGATCGCAAGAGGGTCAGGGAGTATGAGGAGTTGCAGGACGAGCTTCCCTTACGTGCCCGTAAGAGGGTCAGGGTTGAGACATTTGAGCTGGGGCAATCTCGCCTCAACTTGAGTGGATGTCCCACCACTAGACTTAGTGGACAGGCAGTGTCCACCCCTCAGCTCGAGGAGGCCCGTCGCTATGTCTCTCGCCTTCAGATGACCGACGAGCAGATCCAGGCTTCTGGCATCGGTATACCTCCCACAGTTTACAGTTTGGACCAGCCTCTAGAGATGGTCTAGAGTAATATCAGGTCAGGAGATGATGAGCCCTGTATGGCCAAGTGACCAGACTCACCATGATGCTGAGTAGTTGTCCATCCCTTTTTGCTAGACTACCTGTGTGTAGTATGTTTCTCGCGAGTCTCCAAGCGTAGCCGCTAAAAGACATCGCCATGTACCCCCCTGATGTAATGAATGATTTGGTTTTTATCACATCTTATTGGATCTTCATGCTTCTTCGTCTGAGTGTTGGATAAATTAGTAATGTTTTAAAAATTATTTCAAAATAAGTATGTCTTTAATATCAAAGTTATATTAAGCACGTATGCCCTAATCTGAGGTTTATGTTGAGCAGGATGTCCACTCATCGTGCCAGTCGTCTGAGAAACCGCTCTCCTTCGCCCGTGCCCGCTAGGGGCCACGGACGCAGAAGTGGTCGTGCACGCGTTGGTCGCATACCCCTCGACCTTGAGGAGCCACCCCGCGCTGCCAACCCACAGCCTGCACACCCACCGCCACCACCGGTTGTTGAGCCGGAACCAGCTACCAGAGGCACGGCTGGAGGACAGCCACAGCCTGCTGCTGAGCCCGAGCCTGCCGCAAGAGGAGATGCAGCTCCACCACCACCTCCCGTGCCACTCTTGGCGGATGTGATGGCCCAGCAGACCGAGCTTCTTCGAGTCTTAGCTGAGAGCGTGCTGCACCCCCAGCACCGGGAGCCCCGCGATGATTTCTACAAGAAGCTGGAGTTCTTTCTCAAGCTGAGGCCCCTGACGTTCGACGGCACCAGCATTGACCCCATCGCTGCTGATGATTGGCTTAAGGAGATTGAGAAGAAGCTGGACTTGACCACTTGCACTGACGAGGAGTGCGTTGGCTTGGCAGCTCACCAGCTTGTGGGTGCTGGGCGATCTTGGTGGGACAGCCTCTACGAAACCAACCGAGACCCCGCCAACATCTCCTGGGATGAGTTTGTGGACGAGTTCCGCGCATTCTTCATCTGTGAAGGTGCGCTGGAGAAGAAGGAGAACGAGTTTCGTAGCATCTCCATGGGAGCTGACAAGGTGCATGAGTACACCACCCGCTTCACTACCCTGCTACGCTATGCACCCGTCTCAGTGGTGAACTCTGAGAAGGAGAAGATGTACTACTACCGCAAGGGCTTGTCTAGCCGTATCAGGCTCTCTCTCTCAGGCACCAAGAGCCACACCCTGCGTGACCTGATTGACAGGTGCATGGAGATTGAGAAGGACCACGACGAGGTTTTCGTGGAGAGGGAGGCGCTTGGCAAGAACAAGAAGCGCCGTACTGAGGGCACCTCCCGCGCACCTGCCCCATGGAGGTCGCGTGGTGAGACCTCTCAGCCTCCCCGCTCACGCTTCGCCCAGGGAGCGGCTCACGGTTCGAGCCGGGGCGGTGGTACCCACACCAGCAACTACCCCCGCCCTGCTCAGGACCGCTAAGCATACGCTCGTCCTGCACCTGGAGGTAGCACGTGGAGGTCCGCCGCGCCAACCCCCACAGGCGGCGTGACCTACACTTGCTTCGCTTGTGGCCAGCCAGGTCACAAGGCCGCCGAGTGCCCAAACAAGGCTGCGCCTGCTACACCAGCGCCCGCCAGACAGAACCAGGGCACCCCGCACAAGCAGGTGCCATCCAGAGCACCCCGTGGCCGCCTCACCCACATCTCAGTAGAGGCCGCCCAGAGTGCCCCCGACGTGGTGTACGGTATGTTTTTAGTGTATGGAGTTAAGGCATCCGTGCTGTTTGATTCAGGTGCTACATGTTCATATATATCCTCCAAGTTTGCACGAGAGCACCTTATACCTGTCACTCCATGAAAAGAAACCTTATACACCAGTTCACCTCTGGGCAACATTTGTTGTACCAAAATATGTAAGGGAGTGAGTATCACCATTGAGGGTCTTACCTTTCTTGCTGATCTTACCTTGCTACCCTTCGAAGGCCTAGACGTCATTCTAGGGATGGATTGGTTAACCCAGAACAAAGGAGTGATATCTTGCTCACCCAGATTTGTGGATATAACCCATCCAAGTGGCCGTCAGATCAGATGTGAGCCAAACAAAGGGACGGATATATCTATGCTGTGTGCCTTGGAAGAGAGGTCACTTGAGGAAGTGCCTGTAGTTTGTGAGTACCCGGATGTCTTTCCGGAAGAGCTACCAGGAATGCCACCGGACAGAGATGTTGAGTTCGTGATCAACCTGATGCCTGGTACGAGTCTGATTTCCAAGCAACCCTACCGTATGGCAGTTGACGAGCTTAAGGAGCTTAAGAAACAGCTCGAGGAACTATCCGAGAAAGGGTTCATTAGGCCCAGTGCCTCGCCCTGGGGATCTCCTGTGCTGTTTGTTAAGAAGAAAGATGGAACACAGAGGATGTGCGTTGACTACCAGAACCTGAATGCCGTAACTATAAAGAACAAGTATCCTTTGCCGAGGATAGATGACCTTCTTGATCAGCTTCGTAATGCCAAGTACTTCTCCAAGATCGACCTCAGATCAGGATACCATCAGATGAAGATCAGAGAGGAAGACATTCCTAAGATAGCATTTGTCACCAGATATGGGCAGTATGAGTACACCCTCGTGTCCTTCGGTCTTACGAACGCGCCGGCTTATTTTATGAACATGATGAATAAAGTGTTCATGCAGGAGCTGGATAAGTTCGTGGTGGTCTTCATTGATGACATTCTTGTCTATTCTGCCACCGCCGAAGCGCATGAGCAACATCTGAGGATGGTACTGGAGAAGTTGAGAAAACATCAGCTCTATGCCAAGTTCAACAAGTGTGAGTTCTGGCTTGAGGAGGTCGCTTTCCTAGGACATATGCTCAATGCTGATGGGGTGGCTGTCGATCCGTCCAAGATTGAGACAGTGAAGGAATGGGAGCAGCCATGGAATGTGACTGATGTGAGAAGTTTCTTGGGATTGGCTGGTTACTATCGCCGATTCATCGAGAACTTTTCCAAGATAGCTCGCCCCATGACCAACCTCCTGAAGAAGACCAAAGAGTTTGAATGGACGCCCTAATGCGAATAAAGTTTCCAGACCCTGAAGGAGAAGCTCACCACAACGCCGGTTCTAGCCTTGCCCGATATCCACCAGGACTTTGTGGTCTATTGCGATGCATCTCGCCTCGGGCTTGGTTGTGTTCTAATGCAGAATGGGAAAGTCATTGCCTATGCTTCCCGCCAGCTTAAGGAGCATGAACAGCATTACCCCACCCATGATCTCGAGCTTGCAGCTGTGATCCATGCCTTGAAGATTTGGAGGCACTACCTGATAGGGAACAAGTGCGAGATCTACACCGATCACAAGAGCTTGAAGTACTTTTTCACCCAGGAAAATCTGAACATGAGACAGCATCGTTGGCTCGAGCTGCTTAACGACTACGACATGGAGATTCTCTATCACCCTGGGAAGGCCAATATGGTCGCTGACGCTCTTAGCCGCAAAAGTCATTGTCATGCCTTGTTCACCACCGCCTTGCCCAAGGAGTTGCAAAAGGGCATTGATGAGTTACAGATGGAGGTGATACCTCATGGCCTGTTGAATGAGCTTCGCGTACACTACACCCTCATGGATAGGATCTGAGAAGCCCAACGCTTTTGCCCAGAAATTTGGGAGATACACGAGCTCCTGACATAAGGCAAGTGCCCAGAGTTCAGTGAGGATGAGCTAGGCACTTACTGGTACAAGGACAGAATTTGTGTGCCTGCCGACCCAGCTATCCGCGACGAGATCCTATCAGAAGGTCATGATTCCAAGTATTGTATCCACCCAGGCAGTACTAAAATGTATGCTGATTTGAAGAAGAAATTCTGGTGGAAGAACATGAAATCAGATATTGCAGAGCATGTTGCTAGATGTGACATTTGCAAACGCATCAAGGCTGAGCATAAGAGACCTGCAGGGCTGTTAAAGCCACTGGATATACCTGAATGGAAGTGGGATAGCATTTCTATGGACTTCATTGTGGGTTTGCCTCGGACCCCGAAAGGCCATGATGCCATATGGGTGATAGTCGATCGCTTGACTAAGGTAGCTCACTTCTTAGCCATCAAGACTGATGCCCGAATCGGCCAGCTAGCAGATCTATATGTTGGGAACATTCTCAAGCTTCATGGAGCTCCTAAGAGCATAATATCCGATTGTGGGCCGCAGTATACGTCCAAGTTTTGAAAAGCCCTGAACAAGTCAATCGGCAGCAAGCTAGATTACAGTACCGCATACCACCCTCAGACAGATAGGCAGACAGAAAGAGTGAACCAGATACTTGAGGAAATGCTTCGAGCTTGTGTTCTGAAATATGGGACTGATTGGGAGAAGAACTTGCCCTTTGCAGAGTTCTCCTACAACAACAGTTACCAGGCTAGCCTCAAGATGTCATCCTTCAAGGCTATGTACGGAAGACCATGCAGAACACCCTTGATGTGGTCTGAAACGGGTGAAAGATCATTCTTTGGCATGGCCACCATTAAGGAGGCCGAGGAAGGAGTCACCCAGGTGCGAGAGAATCTGAAAATTGCCTAGAGCCGTCAAAAGAGTTATGCCGACAAGAGGCGCAGAGACCTCGAGTTTGAGGTAGGAGACTATGTCTACCTTAAGGTCTCCCCGCTTTAAGGGACCGTCAGGTTCCATGTAAAGAGAAAGCTAGCACCAAGGTATGTGGGACCGTACAGAATCAGTGAAAGGATTGGCAAGCTTGCCTACAGAATAGAGTTGCCCCCACAACTGGCAGGAGTACACCCAGTGTTCCATGTGTCGCAACTGCGCAAGTGTTTGCAGCCGCCAGAGCATCCGATACCCGTAGAGGCACTCGATATTCAGGACACTTTGGAGTACAGAGAGCACCCCGTCCGCATTATGGACAGAACCACCAAGGAAACTAGAAACTCCAGCACGCCATATCTGAAGATTCAGTGGAGCAATCACACAGAACGGGAAGCAACTTGGGAGAAGGAGTCAGAAATGAGGAAGCTCTACCCCTACCTTTTTGAGGAGTAAGTTACACTCTTGAATCTCGAGGACAAGATTCTCATAAGGGGGTAGGACTGTAACAACCCTAGAAATCCGGTCACCGAAAATACGGGCTTTCAAAATTTTTTTCTAAAGTTTACCAGTGTATGGTGGATGTCATGTAGAAAACCCGCCAATAGATGCACAAATAGCACCCAACGTTAGCCCGAGCATTGCATTTAAATAACTAGAGTTTGATTCGCCTCTTATTCGATTTTATGTGATGTTAATAAAATCAAATAACCTTTTATCGCATGTATATATATATGCCTGCTAACTCCGGAAATGGAGCCATCATGACCTAGAGACCCTAGTGGACCCATCATGGTGTATACATCATGGTCACTAACCTCACTAACCTAGGGTTGTGGCTAAATTAGTTGCTTTGCAAGAAATAGAAATGAAAAAGGTTTTGAAAATAGAAAGAAAAACGAAAAGGCCAAAGAAGCCTGATCAGCCCAGCAGCAGGCCCAGCCCGCTCACGCGCGCCGGCCTGCCTGCCCGCTCACAGCCGTCCGGCCTGTCCCGCGCGTCAGCCTGCCGCCTCGGCCCGCCGCTCGCTCGCGCATTCACGCCGCTGCCCATCAAGGCGGCCCAGCCAGGCCGCAGCTCGCTGCCCGCCCGCGCGCGCTGCCACGCCGTTCGGCCCATCGGCAAAACGCGCGGCCCACCGGCCAGCTCGGCCCATCGGCAAAACGCCCGCCAGCGTCACCGCGCTCCCGCCGCCACTCTCGCTGACAAGCGGAGCCCACTTGTCAGCTTCCACCTTTTACCATTTCTGTTCGCTGCACGTCGCGTCCGTCGTTCCAAAAGAAGAAACGGCGCCCTCCGCCGTCCGCTGCTCGCCCGTGACCCGCCACCGCGCCTCGGATGCCGTCCATCCTCACCTGCCCGCACCGTGCCTTTCCCCAAACCCTAACCCTAACTCGCGGTCGCGCCCAGCCGCAGGATTGGCATCTGCCATCCTCGCCATCCGCCATGGCCGCCGGCCACTATAAAAGGGAGGAGCGTCCGGCCTCTAGGGTTTCCCATGCCGCGCAGTCGCCTTGACCGTGCCGCACCTCTCGCTTGCTGCTGCTGAGGAGAAGGGGTAAAGTGAGGAGAGGAGGAGGCGGGGGCGGGGGGGAGCTGCCGCCGGGAGCAGAGCGTCGCCGGAGCCGGAGTTGCGCGCGCTGCTGACGTCCGTGCCGCCGGAGGAGGACCCGAAGCCGCTGCTCGACTCCACCAAGCGAACCGCGAGCTCAGCTTCTCCTTTCCCGAGCCGAACCACGAGCTACGCCACCGCCATCGGGACAACTCGGTGAGCTCGACTTCCATAGTCGCCGCCAGTGCATCGCCCGCGTTCCCACTCTGCTCTTCCCCTTTCTCTCCTTTAACTCGATCGCTAGCTCCGTGTCGTCCTAGAACACCTTTAGGGCAACCTCTTGGGGCCTGGCAACGACCACAGTGGGGCTACGCACCTTTGCTGCCCTGGTCGCCATGGCACCCCGGCCGCCAGCGCGCCGCCTTGACGCTCGTCGTCGCGCACGCTCCGCCGAGCCTCCGCTCACCACGGTAGGCAGGTCCAGGAGCTCCTAGCTGCTCCAATCGAGGAATGGAGGGGAAGATGGAGGCCAATGCCAGGTCTCGCCGGTGAATTAGACCTCGCCGTCGCCGCCGCCCGCCGCCAAGCCTTGCTGCCTGCCACCGGCCTGTGAGCCGCTTTTTCCAAATTGAAGCAGGTTACTCCAATCACAGATAAGTAATGTTTTGGGTGTTCGGTGAGCCATTTTGGGATTTGGTTACATTTTTGTGTGTTTTGGCTTTTGATATTTAAAAATGATAAGATTAGATTAATCTTGCAAAGCAGATACATAAAAGTATAATCTTGATATGTTCTGCGAACACATTATAATGACAGTTCTAGTCAGTCATGTAGTCATGCTTTAGGGACCCTGTCACTTATTTGTGACTGGAGAGAGTATTTGTCTATAGGAGGCTAAAAGCAGGTTAATAAAACCATAGAAATACTAGAGCTGACAAATAAATTATTATAACACACAAGTTCCCTTCAGAATGAGAAGGCTAAAGTGTATTAGCTGTGACCTGTGAGGAGATAAAATCAAATACAGTCCACTGACTGAACCCTTGGTCAGTCCTCGCAGTTCCATGGTCTCCAGTGCAAATAACTCTACAAAAAAAAAATGGTTCACCGCAGATTGAGAATAACCCTATATCTGAGCCCATAAAAGGATTGAGAATAACCCTATATTGTGCAACTTCATAGCAAAGTTGTAATGTTTTTATCATTGTATTGATTAATCTTCACATTGGTCACCATTATTATTGTGTGGAGCCTTCCTAAATTTTGTGTCCAAGCTAAATAAAGTAGTAATGGGCATGCACCATAACTGTACATTGACTATCAACTCTAAGGGAAATGCCATTTCACAATTTGAAGACACAACTCAGATAGTTCATACTAGTTAAATAACATATTATGAGGATAAGTACTGTTCATGGCAGATAAGCCACACATTTAGCTAAGAACTACAACTGAAATTTCACAAAGATACAGTTCATCATTTCAAAGGAAGTGATAGTCAAATCAAATATTTGTTGTGCTAATTAAAGGCAAGTCTGGCTGTCTGGGGAAGAAAGACTGAAAGAGAAACAAACACTTACAATTTCATCTGTAATAGCTGGCTCCAACTGGACCTTCACAGATGGATGACCATTTTTGTCGAGATGGCTTCCACCAGAGAGGCCAATATTCTTGTCCCTAACAGAATATCACATTATCTGAAAGAAGTCGCTACTTGAATATTTGTTGTGCTAGCAGTAACAGATGTAATATGCTTTCTGCAAGGTTAGTTAGCATTGAAATCAATTTTGACGTCCCAACAGTCTTTTGAACTTGAGCGCAAAGTTACAAGAAACCAATTTTCACCCCTTACAAATGCCATCCATCACTGTCCAATTTGTGGAGTAACTGAAACAACTTGGTGTCGATTAAATTTCATGGCCAAGGGCTAAAGACAAGCTACATTCATTACAGTTACAAATGCCATCCATCATTGTCCAATTTGAGGAGTAACTGAAACAACTTGGTGTGATCCTAATTTACACCTACAACTCCAGCAAGCTGTAAGCAAATCAGCGCAGAGCAGGCCCAGAAGAGAGGCCGGGAAACACCACGCCGACACACCGAGACGCCCGCCCCAAAATGTTATCACAATCTTGGCTTGCGCAGGCGGCTGCGTCTTCCGGAGAAGGACAGGGCTGTCGATTGGAGGAGGGAAAATCTCAGATCTAGCTTGAGAAGAAGAGGACGGCCGCGGCTACAGACTACAGTTGCTACTTATTAGGAAAAGTTGTCCCCGAGTCGTCGTCGTCTTGGCGGCCGAGCAGGAGCGCGGCGAAGCTGGCGGCGGCGCAGAGCGCTGCGACGGCGTTGCCCTCCCTCAGCAAGACCCGCAGCGCAAGCCCGCGATGTCCCTGGTGGCGCGTCGTCCCTCGGCGACGAGCGACCGTGGCGGGCGCCCCGCGAAGGCGAGGAGCACGAGGACGGTGGTCCAGGTGACGAGCATGGCGGGGGCGGCCACGGCCAGCACGGCGCCCATGGAGAGCAGCCCGAACACCGCGCCGGACATGACCGAGGCGTACAGCGCCGCGGGCCACGCCGGGAGGTGGAGGAGGCGGTGCTGTTGGAGGTGGCGGTGTAGTACCAGGCAGGGGCGAAGGTACGCTGATGCTAGTAGGTGCAAATGCACCACCCAAAATTTAACAAATTAATAGAATTTTCTAAAATTTCACCATATATACATCACTCATGGTACAAGTTTATGCATCTACAAGACAAGTGCACCATCCTCTAATTTGTTCCAGCTTCGCCACTGGTACCAGGCGCGGATGGAGGCGAGGAGCGACCAGGAGGAGGAGAGGAGGGTTGCGTAGACGGTGAGGAAGAGCGCGACCCAGGTCCGTCAACGGCTGAGTGCGCGGAGGAGGAGAGATGTCTAGGGAGGCCATGCCGCCGGATCGGCTGTCGAATCCATGGATGGGCGGGAGGGTGGACGGGTGGGCGGCGGAATCGATCCGGCGGGGGATGGGGTGCTTGGCTTTCGGCGGTGGCGATTCCTGACTGGCGCTTTGCTTGGCTGGGGAACTGAGCTGACGTAGCATGGGAAAGGGAGGGGAGAAGTGGGAAGAAGGCAACGGGGGCACAAACGCTATTTGGCGCACGCGCGCCAGTAAGATTACTAGCGCACACGACCGCGCCCGAAGAAGAAGGGGGCCGGAGGAGGCAGGGGGCGGCCGGCGGCGAGGGCGCCGCGGCCGGGGAGGTGGACGAGGCGGCGGCGACGACGGAGTTCGGTGACATACATGAGATTAGGGTCCCGCCACTTCCCCTAAGATTAGGGTCCGGCGGCGGCGGCGGTTAGGGTTCCGGCGAGCTCCCCTAGTGCCTCTATCCTGTCCCCGGCTGTAGAATCGGCCTGGCCGGCCTGGCGGCGGTCGTCGACCCGGCGGCGGTGGCGGTTCGGCCGGCGGTGAGCTCAGCGGCGGCGGCGCCGCCGAGCCGGCCGGGGCAGGATGGCCGGATGGGTATGGGCAGGCGGCGGGGGCGCACTTCGGCGAGCGACGGCGGGAGCAGGGCGGGGAAGGGGAAAGAAGGAGGGCCGCCCGTGGTGGGTGGCGGGGGCGGCAGGGTAGCGCGGGCGTCGTTAGGAACTGGAGGAAGAAGATGAACAGGGACACTCTTAGAGGGGGTGCCGCGTGCGCCACTTCGCGTGCTGGCGCGCGTGCGCCGCGTAGTTGCCCCCACCTGACAGGAGAGGAGAGACACCTCGTCTATTTTCCTTACTGGATTTAGAGGTTTTGTTTTCGGTAAATTTGTCACCCGGGGTTCTCTAATTTGCTTTTGATTTAGAGGGTTTTATTTTCGACAATTGCTCGTCTTAGAGATCTCTACTTTCCTTTTTTACTCAACTTTTTTATTTTAAACGACCCGAGCATGAAAGCTGCAGATTATGTTATGTTATATATATTGATGATAAAGAAAAGGACCCGCACCTAACCTAACCCAACGAGACATTTAGACAAGATCACATCTACAAAGGCTAACTAAGACGACTCTATCAACTAGCAAACCACTACTCGTGGTAACGTGTGCGACTAAGCAGTGCAGTGGATTGAAGTTGACTGTCGATACATGTTTCCCATTGAAATATGATAATCGCGTTCATGAGTTTGCGCATATATCTGGAAGAAGTCAAACGTCAAACGTGTCATCAACTCATCATGCTACAAGCCAAAACACCAAATTCATTCCACAAGTTCCAAGAGGGGAAAAGGAGCATGTTGGTTAAGGCTCACATGTTTCAGACAAAGTGCATAGACACAGCATTATATAATAATAAAAATATAAAAGCCCTTCGTTGTTGCTAGCTTTGTCTAGAATGCTTCGATATATTTAACTCATTACAGCAAGCAATTTGTCTAAAGTGATCATGTTAACATAGCAGCAATGCAGCAGAATGCCTCCACTATCACACTGAATCTGCACTACGGCAGTAGGGATCAGCCAGAATTAGAAATACAGCAGCCGCCACATCACCCAGATAAATGATAACAGCAGAATGCCTCCACTATCACACTGAATCTGCACTACGGCAGTAGGGATCAGCCAGAATTAGAAATACAGCAGCCGCCACATCACCCAGAGAAATGATAACAGCAGAATGCCTCCACTATCACACTGAATCTGCACTACGGCAGTAGGGATCAGTCAGAATTAGAAATACAGCAGCCGCCACATCACCCAGAGAAATGATAACAGTTTGTAAACAGCTTCCTTGCAGCTCCAGGACAAGAATACCAAACTCCATGTATTGACTCCAGCTTCATTCTGCAAACAGCAACTACCCGCCAGTACATTTCTACAGACATCTTTCTGCTTCATTGACAGCCACTCAGGTCAATTAGCATCAGAAGAATCACGGCAACAGCAACTACCTGTCAGTACATTTCTATAAACATCTTTGGCCTTTCATTGAGAGCCACTCAGGCCAACTAGCATCAGCAACCACCTCCAGTACATTTCTGTAAACATAAAACATTACCAAGGAAAATAAGTAACATACTATATCTTCTTTATAGCTTTAAGCCAAGCAACAGGTTTGCTGTTGACCGGGCTACAAGGCGAAAATCACAAGGGCGCAAAATAACTCTTTGTAGGCCTTAGAAATCTAAGAGCAAGGTTGTACGAAGTTGATCCAAAGATTTGATTGATCTTGGTTTTATCAAAGAGTACCACTGCTGCACTGGTCCTCTTACTGCCATGATGAGTGACTTCGCTAAGGTGTTTGTATCTCCCCCACTTGATGCAACTGCTGCTTCAAAACTCATAAGGAATTGTCTTGGTTCGGACATACCGTTGTAAGTTGGGATGATCTTGAATTTGAAACCTGCTGGCCACTTCGCTAACTGAATGTCGATTGATAAGGGCGACTCTGTGTCAATTGTTGCTATTTGGCTTTGAAAAAACAATTACCCAATAATTACCCACATTTACCATTATAAAAATAACATGGAAAACCCCTAAAATATACCCACCTGTGCAATTGCAAAAAATCTAAAACAAATACGAAAGAACTTAAAATTGAACATATACCATTGTTGGGAAGGTCGATGATAATTATAAATAGTCTAACAAATACATGCAATATAAATAACTTTGAAAAAACACTCCACTCTTATGCATTGTTGTTAGGAAAAATTAAGGTTTTAGATTTTTGCAAAATACCATCTTTTTATTAATAAGAAGGCCCCTTTTTTTTGAGGGCTCAAGAAGGCCCCGTTTGAACAGTTGGAATTAAAATATACTAATAAGTTATAACTTAGACACATATTATTAAGTTGATATGTTTGTATATATATGAAATATATTTCTATACTATTGTTAGCCATGCAAAGAAAATGCACATTCTTAATATAGGTAAGTGAGTGAAGAACACATTATACGTTCAAGATAAAAACATATCATGGTGAAATATAGAATCAATTTTCATCTCCCACTTTATTAATTTGAGATAGACTTATATGTGAACTTTGGGAACTTGAGGAATCTAAAATTTCAAGCCAAATAGTCAAATCCATTAATTAGATTCTATTTCCTCCAAAATGAAAGATCCAAATGGCCCCTAAGAGAATAAAATGCCAATTAGAAATGATATTGCAATTCATGTCTTTCTTCAATATATAAAAGAATAATATATTAGTCCTTTTTTATATTTTTTTATAGGTGATTATCAACCGGATAGCACGTGTAATGAATGTTATATGGATTTAGCTTTCGGTTCTCATATAGGTAACAAAATGGACAGTTTCAGTATAAATTACGTGGCTATAGATTGAGCGATGCTGCAAAGGATATCTAATTAGAGTTAAGCTCATGACGCGATTCAGCACAAAAAAACGACTGCTGGGTATATAGGACAGGACGACCAAGAGAGCATTATTATACGTACATATCGCTTGATACTCATCCACGTCCATGATACATGCATGTCCACATGGATTAATTGTTGATGACAGAGGTCGGAGGCCTGGATCGATGAGCTTGCCACACTCAAGTTTTCTTCATCCTCGTGCGTGCTGATGGGAGTAGGACAGATAGCTTTAACCACAGAATGCGTTTCGTCTGATCGTCTATGACATTGTGGTACGCCACCTGTTGTTTTTAGATCTGGAACAGAATATTAAATATCAAGAAGAAACAGATTGCAAAAGGAGATTAGGCAACATACGTAGTTAGATGGACTGCAACTAATGCATAGAATCCCACACAGGATCTAACATACCTTTAATCCTTGCGTTCTGGCCGGCCTACTTTGGCCCCATGAAACGATCGCCGTCGCTCGGGAGCGGCCCTTGGCTGCGTGTCTGGATCCAGATTAACTAAATGGACGTGTGGGTACTAAATCTCGATTGGATGGATTCTGTTAGAGTTGATAGATTGCCTCCATATCATTTATCCAGAAATAACTAACCATGGACGCAGTACACATATATTTTACTTTATATGACGTCTTTTTTTTAATATAAAATAATAACTTACCATGGACGCAGTACACATACATTTTACTTTATATGACGTCGGTACATTAATAATTTTGCCAGGTCCGTAGTCGGAGGATGGATCCAACGGTCATTGGTGGCTATAGTATTTCTATTTGATGGCCAGATCTTTCTGATTAACGTGAGAATTTCTAACATTTATCATTTTTCTTAGCCCATCTGCTAAGAGTTAACGTGTAGCCTCCGTTGAGGCCAATTAGTAATAGTAAGATAAGATTTAGTCATTAATTTAGAAGAATCTAATCATCATCATGAATAAATCTATTTGCCCTCTATTCTATTTATAAAAAGTGAGTCATCTCTCCTATTACGGTATGCCTAATAGATGTATTCTCGGTCCCCATTTGGTAGGGCACCTCTCTGGCTACGACGCGTCTCAGGCTCTTGCCAAGGGGCTTTACCCAACGGTTTAGGACAAGGAGGATTAGGAGTCTTTTCAGTGGAAAACATGAGGAGCCATACCAAGGAAGGCCTTACTAGGAATCTTCAAAGATTGATCGACTGAGGTAAGTAATTTACTTGTTGATATTTATAACCATAACGGCCAACTACATTATCCAAAATGAAGAGACACTGGTAATGGTTTTATTATCAAAGTTAAAGCTTTCCTAGCGTTTGTTTTCATAATTGAAGGAACGAATCCTACCGTTCCTCTGGAATGTAAAGTGTGACTTCACAAAATGGAGGAACTAAAACATCCACCTGAACTCAATGGTTTCGCTGAAGCCCGAGGAATGCGTCTGCGTGAGAGCAAGTATTATGATTGGTAGGCTGCAAGAAGGCTAAATGCTAAGGTGAAGGAGAGAAGAGATGAGAGAGAAGAGAGGTGGGTTGTAAGCTTATAGCCCACTTAAACAGAAGAACCGATGTAATTTATAAGAGAGATAAGTGGGCTATATGTTTATTGAAAATAGCAAACGAGAAGGTTGAAAGATGAGCTATAACAATTCATAAAATGATGCCACTGGCTCAAGCAACGAGAAGTTAATTTGACCTGTCACCATCCATGCATGCTCTCAGGCTGCTGGCCCCTTGCCAAGATAGCGCACAACAAACAGCCAAACGGGTGAGCACAGTGAATGAAGTAAATTAGTTTTTTATTTGATATTGGTGTTTCTTTAATTCATCCCTTCATTTCCCATTCCTCCGTTTTCTCTCTTTACTCATATTATATTTTTGTGTTTCATTCCTTGGTGGCCTAAAATTATTGATGTAAATATTTTCTGGGGACACGAGGGGCCCGCCCAGGTCTGAGGTCTCCTATCAAACTGTCTATCAAATTTGAAGTCTTCCGGTTAGTGACCCACAGGGCCGGCCATCTTTCGTCAACCTCTGGACGCCGCCTCTAGGGTCGAGTCTCTGAGTAGTACTGGGTGTAATGTCGTGACCCTTTTCCCCTCTTCCCTTTCCTTTTTCTAATCCCATTTTTCCCCAAAAATCATATCGATCTGCATCTCATCTCTGAATCATGCGTGCTTCAATCGTCCACCCATCAGCCAATCGTCTCTGGATCTGGTTGATTTCGGCTTGTTCTTTGTCTCCACCGCCCTGTCCTCGTCAGTCACCTGCAAATCCGCTTTTCTTCACGAGCTGATCCACCAATTCCTCTCGCCCCCTCCATTGCAGCACCTCAATCTGCAACTATTCGACAATCGTCATGCTGTATCTAATCGACAAGGTCCCAGATTCTAATCTTCTTGTCTCCCTCGTTCGTTTCCTGCTGCCCCTATCCTCCATGGCCAACAACACTGCCATCGTCTCGGTTGCCCCTGTCATGGATGTAGAGCCCCCTAATCCACCTCCACGCGCTCCTCCTGATCTGCCGTCGCCCGAGGAAACGATGCCACAGGGAACTACTTTGGCCGCCGCTGGCTTCGGCTATGGCGCTGAAAGCTCTGCCGGCGCCACTGTTCAGGCGGTCGGGACCATTGCTTACCTGCTCAACCCTGATGGAACTGAATCCACAACTCCTGATCAAATTGCTACCACTCTTCTTGATTATTTTCGGGAGATTTTTGGTTTACTATATGTCCACTATCCTTTTCTTCAATAAATTTTTTGAGAAAAGGATAGTGGACATATTGTAAATAAGGATGGAAGAGAGTACAGATTGGATGTAAGCCAAACGACCAGCATGGTTGAGTTTATTGGCTTTGACTGTAGTGAGTTTAGCAAGAAATTTGTTGTAAATAAAACTATAAGCTCTACTCTTGTCCTATGACTGAAGATGAGAGGGTGACCTAGGTGGAGAGTATTTGGTTGAAGATCAGGAACAGGAAAGATATGCTTGACCTGATTCTTAGTGGCATTGTCAACATTGAAGCTGAAGTGAATAGAGGATTTATTCAAATTAGGAGTCTGCCCGGAATGCTGACAGAAGTCATCAAGGATGTGCTTAATAGCATTGGCTTCTTGTGCAGTTGCAGTTCACAAATAATAAGGTCAACAGCAAATAATAGAGAATGAATAGTTAGACAAGTGGATCCTAACTTGATACCATTAAGATTAGCATTAGACATAGCATCTTGTAAAGCAATAGAGAGCTCATTAATTGCAATTGCAAAAAGAAAGGGAGATAGAGGGCAACCCTGTCTAATACCTTGCTGTGGATGGAAGTAACCTGTGGGAGCACCATTTCCCAGAACTGCCATATAAGATGTAGTGTAGCAAGCTTTGAGCAGTTGAATGAAGTGAGGATGTAGACCAAGTCTATGAAGAGCTTGAGTTAGGAAGTTCTAACTTATCCTGTCAAAGGCTTTAGCCAAGTCAATTTTAAGAATAAAAGCCCTACACTTTCAAGTTTTAAGACCAAAAGAATGAATAATTTCCTAGGCTATAATTATGTTGGAGGAAATATGCCTGTTTTTAATGAACGCAGATTGAGCTTGGTCAATATAGTTGGGGAGATGAGGTTTAAGCCTGTCTGCAAGAGTTTTAGAAATAAGTCTATAAATAACATTGTAAAGACTGATGGGCCTAAAATCTTGAGGAATCATGGGCTGCATTTCCTTAGGAATCAAGGTGATGTAAGTCTGGTTGATTTCATTATCTAGAGAGGCTGTAGTATAGAAATGACTCACCAACCATTGTACATCTTCTTTGATCCAAGGCCATGCCGATTTGTAGAAGGCTGCATTGAGGCCATCAGTACTAGGCGACGCATTGTTGCACATTGCTTTAATAGTTGTGTGTAGTTCCTGCAGATCTGGGATGGAGTTGGTGAATTGATGGAGGCCGGCTTCAGTTGCATTGTCATGAGGAGTCGGTGTGGTCGCTTGGGAATCCTGATCTAGAGCAGTGTGGTAGAGGTGAGTAGTTGTATTTCCCTGCAAAGACACAGATTGTATAGAAGAGTTGTTATTGCAGTTTAAACCAAAAATCTCCCAGAAATAATCAAGAAGAGTGGTAGAAATTTGATCAGGAGTTGTGGATTCAGTTCCATCAAGGTTGAGCAGGTAAGCAATGGTGTTCTTCCTGTTCCTCTTGACTATGGCTCGGTGGAAGTAAGCAGTGTTATGATCACCTAATCTAGCCCAGTTCTTCTTGGCTCTTTCCAGGTGGTATAGCTCATCTTTGGTAAGGGCTTCCTGGTGTTGGTTGGAGAGTTGCTTTTGGAGGTCGTAGTCTTGCTGGTGAGGGGGCTTGGCTTGCTGTTGAAGAATAAGGTTCTCAATCTTATCTAATTGGTCAGAAATCTTAGGCTTTGCCTTTCTCCACCGTTTGAGATCACTGGCAAGATATTTTGTTTTTTGGTGAAAGAAGCGATTCTGTGACTTGTTCCAGCTGTCCTTGGCCACCTGAGTCTAGTCCTATTCCATAAGCCACCAATTTTCAAACGAAAAATTCTATTAGTGCAAGGGCGATTAGAATCAAGCATCGTAAGAATTGGAGTGTGATCACTACGCAACACTGGAAGGTGGTAAACCATCATTCTTGGATAGGTTGTGAACCATTCAACGTTGGCCAAGCACCGATCAAGACACTGAAAGGTTGGCATTGTAGTGAACCTCTTATTTGTCCATGTGTAGGCCGGTCCACTGTAACCCAAATCTAGAAAACCACACTGCTTCACATAGTCACAAAACAGATTAATAAGCCTTATATCAGCCCTACCCGGACCACATTTTTCATTAGCATTCATCAGTTCATTCATATTGCCCATGGCTAAGATAGGCAAGGTTCTATGATTAGCAACAAAATTAAGCACCCTGCCCCAAATAGTGGAAGTGTTGCGGTGATGGGATCGTCGTAGATACAAACCAACCCAAATTGTTTAGAAGTAGCAGTAATATTACACAAAGCTAAAATATAATGATGGTCATGATCTATTATGGATATGGAAACCGAATGGGTCCAGAGTAACCAAAGTCCACCGGACTGACCCTGCGCTGGAACTATAAAGGCATTGGACACATTAAAGTGATTAATAATAGAAGTTCTAGAAATGGAACTGTTCCTAGTTTCTGAAAGGAAACATACATGAGCTTTCGTGGATGTTAGTAGGTGTTGGAGGTGCTGCATGGTTGAACTACGCAGGGACCCTCCTGATCCCTGGCAGTTCCATGCTAGGAAGTTCATGGTTTACCCGACACCCTTGAGGCTGGCGCCATAGCCTGTGCAGCAAAATGTCGCGAATGGTGTTCACCTCCCACCATGCCACCATCAGTAGCAGTAGGGGATGGATTTTGAATTGTAGGACCGGCTTGTTCCTCCTGTACATCATAGCGTAGATCAGGGTAAAGACCCAGCCCACCGGGAGGAACATCATGCGCACCAAGGTGCTGATACAGAGTCAGTGCAGTGCCGGTCGGAGAGACAGAGGCCACTGAGATAGCGCATCCACCGCCGCCACACAAGAGGCCAATGGCGTGAAACCACAAGTGTAGGAGCGTCGGCGGCGTGGGCTTCTTGAGTCAGAGCATGTTGGGTTCCACCTCGGCCCCGACTGTGGGCAGCATGGCCAAGATCGTGTTGAGGCTGGGCAGCACGGCCAAGATCGCGGTGAGGCTGCAGCACCGGTTGAAGTCTCCCTGCATGGAGTGCGGGACGAGAAGATGCTCGATGTCGTGGATCACCTCACCCCGTCAGGCCTAAGCATAGCGTGCGGGCGCATGACGGCGGCGCAGCGGACGCCCGTGCCGCAGCACGTCGCAGCGGCGATCTCAACCTCATCGCTGGCTAGCTTGGGGAAGAAAGCCGTGGGCCAGTTGTTGGATTCCAGATGCGATAGGAGGAAATGGTAGAGCAGCACCACCTGGATCGAGTTGAGGTTCCGGTACTCTAGCCGGAAGTGCTTGAACTTCAGGTTCAGGTTCCGCTCCAGCGCCTCGTTCCACGGCGTGAAGATTGGGGCGTTGTGCCTCCCGACGGTGTCCTTCAGTGTGAGCGACAACAGCGTCTTCTCCACCAGCTCCGCCAGGTTCGTGTAGTGCGAGTCCAGCAAAGTCACCCGCACGGAGTTGGAGTTGGTCCCCACCGCCTGAACAGTGGCGTCGGCAGAGCTTTCAGCGCCATAGCCGAAGCCAGCGACGGCCAAAGTAGTTCCCTGTGGCATCGTTTCCTCGGGCGGCGGTGGATCAGGAGGAGCGCGTGGAGGTGGATTAGGGGGCTCTACATCCATGACAGGGGAAACCGAGACGATGGCAGTGTTGTTGGCCATGGAGGATAGGGGCAGCAGGAAACGAACGAGGGAGACAAGAAGATTAGAATCTGGGACCTCGTCGATTAGATACAGCATGACGATTGTCGAATAGTTGCTGATCGGGGTGCTGCAATGGACGGGGCAAGAGGAATTGGTGGATCAGCTCATGAAGAAAGCGGAGTTGCATGTGACTGATGAGGACAGGGCAGTGGAGACGAAGAACAAGCCGAAATCAACCAGATCCAGAGACGATTGGCTGATGGGTGGATGATTGAAGCACGCACGATTCAGAGATGAGATGCAGATCGATATGATTTTTTGGGAAAAATGGGATTAGAAAAAGGAAAGGGAAGAGGGGAAAAGGGTCACGGCATTACGCCCAGTACTACTCAGAGACTCCACCCTAGAGGCGGCGTCCAGAGGTTGACGGAAGATGGCCGGCCCTGTGGGTCACTAACCGGAAGACTTTAAATTTGATAGACAGTTTGATAGAAGACCTCAGACCTAGGCAGGCCCCTCGTGTCCCCAAAAAATATTTACATCAATAATTTTGGGCCACCAAGAAATGAAACACAGAAATATAATATGAGTAAAGAGAGAAAACGGAGGAATGGGAAATGAAGGGATGAATTAAAGAAACACCAATATCAAATAAAAAACTAATTTAGTTCATTCACTGTGCTCACCCGTTTGGCTGTTTGTTGTGTGCTATCTTGGCAAGGGGCCAGCAGCCTGAGAGCATGCATGGATGGTGACAGGTCGAATCAACTTCTCGTTGCTTGAGCCAGTGGCATCATTCATTTTCTCTGTCAGAGCAAGTATTATCATACTGCCTGCTGCTGGCTGTATGAACTGTTATAGCCTATCTTTCGACCTTATTGTTTGCTATTTTCAATAAACATATGGCCTACTTATCTCTCTTACAAATTACATCGGTTCTTCTGTTTAAGTGGGCTATAAACTTACAACCCACCTCTCTTCTCTCTCATCTCTTCTCTCCTTCACCTTAGCATTTAGCCTTCTTGCAGCCTACCAATCATAATACTTGCTCTCACGCAGACGTATTCCTCGGGCTTCAGCGAAACCATTGAGTTCAGGTGGATGTTTTAGTTCCTCTATTTTGTGAAGTCACACTTTACATTCCAGAGGAACGGTAGGATTCGTTCCTTCAATTATGAAAACAAACGCTAGGAAAGCTTTAACTTTGATAATAAAACCATTACCAGTCTCTTCATTTTGGATAATGTAGTTGGCCGTTATGGTTATAAATATCAACAAGTAAATTACTTACCTCAGTCGATCAATCTTTGAAGATTCCTAGTAAGGCCTTCCTTGGTATGGCTCCTCATATTTTCCACTGAAAAGACTCCTAATCCTCCTTGTCCTAAACCGTTGGGTAAAGCCCCTTGGCAAGAGCCTGAGACGCGTCGTAGCCAGAGAGGTGCCCTACCAAATGGGGACCGAGAATACATCTATTAGGCATACCGTAATAGGAGAGATGACTCACTTTTTATAAATAGAATAGAGGGCAAATGGATTTATTCATGATGATGATTAAATCTTATCTTACTATTACTAATTGATCTCAACGGAAGCTACACGTTAACTCTTAGCAGATGGGCTAAGAAAAAAGATAAATGCTAGAAATTCTCACGTTAATCAGAAAGATCTGACCATCAAATAGAAATACTATAGCCACTAATGACCGTTGGATCTATTTTGTTACCCAAAAAATTACCCACTTCTGCCATTATATTATATAGATTAAAAATAGATAAATATATCTTTTTTAAAGAAAATCCATCCTCCGACTACGGACCTGGCAAAATTATTAATGTACCGACGTCATATAAAGTAAAATGTATGTGTACTGCGTCCATGGTAAGTTATTATTTTATATTAAAAGACAAGACGTCATATAAAGTAAAATATATGTGTACTGCATCCATTTCTAGATAAATGATATGGAGGCATTCTATCAGCTCTAACAGAATCCATCCAATCGAGATTTAGTACCCACACGTCCATTTAGTTAATCTGGATCCAGACACGCAGCCAAGGGCCGCTCCCGAGCGACGGCGATCGTTTCATGGGGCCAAAGTAGGCCGGCCAGAATGCAAGGATTAAAGGTATGTTAGATCCTGTGTGGGATTCTATGCATTAGTTGCAGTCCATCTAACTACGTATGTTGCCTAATCTCCTTTTACAATCTGTTTCTTCTTGATATTCAATATTATATTCCAGATCTAAAACAACAGGTGGCGTACCACAATATCATGGACGATCAGACGCATTCCGTGGTTAAAGCTATCTGTCCTACTCCCATCAGCACGCACGAGGATGAAGAAAACTTGAGTGTGGCAAGCTCATCGATCCAGGCCTCCGACCTCTGTCATCAACAATTAATCCATGTGGACATGCATGGATCATGGACGTGGATGAGTATCAAGCGATATGTACGTATAATAATGCTCTCTTGGTCGTCCTGTCCTATATACCCAGCAGTCGTTTTTGTGTGCTGAATCGCGTCATGAGCTTAACTCTAATTAAATGTCCTTTGCAGCATCGCTCAATCTATAGCCACGTAATTTATACTGAAACTGTCCATTTTATTACCTATATGAGAACCGAAAGCTAAATCCATATAACATTCATTACACGTGCTATCCGGTTGATAATCACCTATAGAAAAAATATAAAAAGGACTAATATATTATTCTTTTATATATTGAAGAAAGACATGAATTGCAATATCATTTCTAATTGGCATTTTATTCTCTTAGGGGCCATTTGGATCTTTCATTTTGGAGGAAATAGAATTTAATTAATGGATTTGACTATTTGGCTTGAAATTTTAGATTCCTCAAGTTCCCAAAGTTCACATATAAGTCTATCTCAAATTAATAAAGTGGGAAGATGAAAATTGATTCTATATTTCACCATGGTATGTTTTTATCTTGAACATATAATGCGTTCTTCCCTCACTTACCTATATTAAGAATGTGCATTTTCTTTGCATGGCTAACAATAGTATAGAAATATATTTCATATATATACAAACATATCAACTTAACTAATATGTGTCTAAGTTACAACTTATTAGTATGTTTTAATTCCAAATGTTCAAACGGGGCACTCTTGAGCCCTAAAAAAAAAAGGGGGCCTTCTTATTAATAAAAAGATGGTATTTTGCAAAAATCTAAAACCTTAATTTTTCCTAACAACAATGCATAAGAGTGGAGTGTTTTTTCAAAGTTATTTATATTGCATGTATTTGGTAGACTATTTATAATTATCATCGACCTTCCCAACAATGGTATATGTTCAATTTTAAGTTCTTTCGTATTTGTTTTAGATTTTTTGCAATTGCACAGGTGGGTATATTTTAGGGGTTTTCTACGTTATTTTTATAATGGTAAATGTGGGTAATATTTTAGAAAACAAAATAGATGCATTTGTTATCGTTTGGCTAGATGTTCTAATTATTGTTAGAATTTAGAGGAGTTATCTTTTTTTATAGCGCATCTGGTAAAAATTAACGTGGTGACTCCGTCATGACATCTAATTATTATTAATAAGATATTTTCTTTGACAACTGTGAAAATATATTGGGACAGAAAATTAGAAACATCAAATCAATTATTGACTACAATCTTTCACAACTAACTATATTCAATTAGATTGTGGTATCTATAAAAATATTGTGTTAGAATATGAGCAAATGAGATAATGCAAAGTTGTCAAACCTAACTTTTTAATAAATTTGAAATGATATCTTCATGTTATTAATTAGCCCGTGCGGCAGCACGGGTTGATGGACTAGTGTTTCTAATTATTGTGAGAATTTTAAGTTTTATTATCTTTTTTTCCTAGCATTTCGCATTAAGGATTAACATAGCATCTCTTTTCAAGCCTCTAATCAATAATAGTAATAAATATAAAGAAATTAGTCTTTTTGCGTAGTTCATTCAATATTTACATGTTTGAACTTACAAGATCGTTGGAGAGCACTGGTTTTTTCCTCTCTAAGTTGTTTATGTGTTCCCAGGTTCTGATTGTGTCTTGAGCTCTATTTTTTTGGCAAAGTCTCCAAATCAATATGTCTGACATAATCTTTGGTTCGGCTTGACTGACCAACAAGTCCTCTCCGTGGCCAATAAGGTTATGCTATCTCTGAAACACAAAGAACCTAGAGACAAATTCCTTGCCTGTTGTTGACTTCTGTCATCACTGGATCCTTTGGTCGTTGTGTGGTTGTACTAGTATTTTATTTTTAATTAATACAATCGACAACTCTAATGTTTACTCCGCTAAATTTTTTTCCTGAGTAGCCGGGGTTTTTGTAATTTTTTTCCTAGTGCTTTCAGTTTCACACAAAATTTGATGGACAATTAGTGTGAAGGAAGAATCAAATCAGTAATATGTTTAGCTTCAACCTAATTAATATAAGTCAAAACACATTTTTACGGTCAGTAGTGACACAATTCAGCTCCCACATATGAGGCAGTCCATTTCGACATTTCCCAAAAAAACAAAGAAAGAAATATAGAAATCATCAAGCTCTCTCTTTTGAATCTCGGAGCAAGGCCGTGGTCGACGAGCCTGAAGAAGCCTTGGAGTCACCGGTGGTGGTTGCCGTCGTCGTCGTCGTTGAGGAGTCACCACCGCTGTAGCTTTCAACAGACAAAGCGCCGTAGGAACGTCCAGTGACGGCGAGGTCCGACGCCGTCCTGTACATCTGCGGCGGGAGCGCCGGAAGCCTGGCGTCCTCGGACTGCAGCACGTGCATGGCCTGCGCGATGGACGGCCTTTCGCTCTGGTCAGGGTGCGCGCACCAGAGCCCGACGACGAACGCTCTCTCCATGCACCTGTCATCGGCCTCGTGGCCGGCGGCCCTCAGCCGCTCGTCCGCCGCGTCGAGGATCACGTTCCGGCCGTACAGACCCACACCCACTTCAGCAGAACGAAGGGGGGCTTGCCTTGCCGAAACACCACCGGAGACAGGCCGGAGACGACCTCGAGTAGGTCTATGCCGAAGCTGTAGACATCGGCGTGGGTGCTCGGGTGCCGCGTGTTGACGAACTCCGGATCGATGTACCCGGCGGTGCCCATCACGGCCTTGGTGGTCTGCCACCGACCGCCGTGGTCGCCGAGCCGGGCGAGCCCGAAGTCGCCGAGCTTGGCGCCGAGTGCGTCGTCCAGCATGATGTTGCTTGGCTTGATGTCGCCGTGGACGACTTTCTGCTCCCACTCCTGGTGGAGCCGTGGAGGTACCGCAGCGCGGATCCCAAGCCAAGGATGATCTGGTACCTCTCCGGCCATGTCAGGAACCTTTCTCCGGCGCCGTCGTGGAGATGCCTGTCGAGGCTGCCTTGCGCCACCAGCTCGTAGACGAGCAGGAGGCCATGGCGGCTGTCGCACCAGCCCAGGAGCTGCACGAGGTTGCGGTGCTTGAGCCGGCTGATGATCCGCACCTCCGCCTCGAACTCCTTCCTCCCCTGCGCCGACGAGTCCGACGACAGCATCTTGATGGCCACTGGACGCTCTTCACCGGCGACGGTGAGGGTGCCCCTGTAGACGCTCCCGAAGCCACCGCGGCCGAGCTTGCCATCCTCGGCGAAGTTGTTGGTGGCGGCGGCCAGGTCGCCGTACGCGTACCGCCGGGGCCCGGTGGCCGCCACTCCTCTCTCGAGCTCCGCCCTGCTGATGGCGTTTTGTTCTTGGTAATCGTTATCGTTGTCGTCGCTGGTTCCAATCCCTCCCGACGATCTTCTTCTCCTTCTCCGGCGTTTCTGCCATACCAGCACGGCGGCTGCCGCACATGCCGAGAGAAACGATAGAGGTACCACCACGGCGATTATCAGTGTTCCTGCTGATCTCTTCTTGTGTGCCGGTGTCAGAGACGCCGGCGGTACCGGCACCGGTGCCGGTGCTGGTGCTTCCTGCAGAGTGGACGTGAATGTCCATGACAGCACCTGGTGCTGCTCGCCGCCGGCGCCGGTCGCCGCGGAGAAGCCGACGGCGACACGTTCTGGCAGGTATCTTTTGAGATCGACAGTCGTGTTGACGTAGTACGAGGTGTCGTTGATGACGAGTCTGACAGCCAGCAATCCGGTGACATTCACATACCTCACCGTCGCCACCATCTCGTAACCGGACGTGAGGTTCCTGGTCCGCGACGTCGTGTCCGTGACCGCCGTGGAGTTGAGGGAGTTGACGTCGATACCTACATGGTTACTGCTGATGTCGCGGTTGGGCACGTTGCGCTAGGTATCAAACTCGATGGCGACGACAGTGCCGTCTCCGGTTACGTTGGTGAACGCCGGGATGAGACCCAGCATGCCGCCGGTGCTGTTGACGGGGATGCCAGACCCGACATGGGCGAGGAAAAACGCCATCCCGTCGCCGGGGAACGTGCTCGGGTCCGGCGTGATGCGGAAGGTGAAGGTGGTGGTGAAGCTCGCGCACCGGCTGCGTGTAGGTCGCCCGGCCGAGACTGTCCGTGCTGCTTTGGTCACGCCGGTTTCGTGTCAGCTCCAGGGTGTCTGGAGTGAGGTACGCGTCGCCGGTGCAGTTTATTAGCTGGGAGAGATCTGCTGGGCTCTGGGGCTTGGAGAAGCTGAGGTTGAAGGAGAGCGAGCAAGCGCGAGGGACATGGATGCACAGCATGCAGATGAGACAGTAGTAGAGGATGCACAAGATGGCGAGGCCGGATGGACGGAAGTTCGCTCTCTCTGCTGCCGCCATTGTTGCTAGCTAAGCAGCATTTGGATTGTGGGTTGGAGGAGGAGGAAGGACATAAAAATTTTGGAAGTGCTCATGTACTAGCTCGTGCTCTGGGTGTTCTTCCATTGTGTCACAAGCTCTGACAGGTAGAGAAGCTGCTATTTCAATTCCAACCACCGGTGTACGACCGTGACAAGGATTGATCGAGCCAGCGTGAACTTGGTCGTCGACGAAGTCGTCGTGCCGTCCACAAGACGTCACGCGTGATCCAAATAAGCATCTCTTCTGTCTACAGCCTGCTGCCCACTACAACAAGTGGAAATATATATAGTACTCCTGCTCAACTTTTTTACAGTTGGTTTCGTCAAAAAAACTTTTCACAGTTATATAATATAGGTACATTGAAAGAATTTGGAGCACGTGAGGTGCATTGCCTGTCTGAATTCATTTTGAGCTTTTTGTTAGTGCGCCAAGGGATTGTTTGGTTCACCCCTCGCTAAAATTTAGTGACTAAAGATTAGTCATTTTTAGCTACTAAAATGCCACGTCACTAAAGTTTAGTGGCTTTAGTAGCTAAGGCACTGCTAAAAGCTACTAAAATGTCCAGTTTATAGGGATACCCCTTCATAATTAATTCCATCTTGACATTTAATATGGGCAAAACAATATTTATTCAACTACTTAAATGTTGTTTAGTCCGTTTTGGTCAAGAAAACAATCATGAGTAGTTACTATTTTTTGCTACAGCCAAATGGCCCCCTAGCTCCTCTTAACGCGAATTTCGGAACTACTTCAGCGAAGCAGAGGAGTGAGGGGCCATTTGGCTGCCACTCGCATGAATTGCGGAGCCACCGATGCAAAGGCGCCCTAACAAGTTGCATTTCATGAAAAAGGTGACATTTTTAATAATTATTTTGCGCACACTAATAAAGTAGTAATAATCTACTCCTATGTGAAACCCATTTCCTAGTCAACAAAAACGACAAGGCTCCACTCCAACTCTTGGATGACAAGGATATATAGTACTGTTAAATGAGAGCTAATTAAAGAAAAGTAACTAACATGTTGTGCTGTTAGTAATGCTCCAATATATATACTGTGAATGGTGATGATGGTCTTTCCTTCCTACAAACAAATGTGGAAAGGAAAAGTCCCGTTGCGATTAAAATACTTTTGTGGGTGATGGCTAAGAAGAACGCCGTATTGATCGAAGATAATCTTGTCAAAAGGAAGTGGGATGAAAAGGTCTTTCACTTAGTCCTTCTCATGTTAGTTGTCAAAGGTGTATGGTCAATTGTTGCATATAGCCTTGGCACCGCTGGTAAACCATGCATTTTAATTTGAATCAGACTCAAATCGTTGCATACAACAGTATATGCTGAGCAATTTGGGAAACAACGAGGAGACTTGTCTTGAGAGAAGATTGGTGAACCCCCCCCTGCAAAAATCACTTTAGACGCTCCATATACTTCATTAGCCACGCAAGCCTTGCTCGCCCGCGAAGGCAATGGGACATCGGCCATGCCCCAGGGCCCATGGGATCAAGAAGAAGTCTACTATTTTCAGCTTCATTTATTTCTCCTCGCTCCACTCGGCACGAATTTGGATACTTGTTTGGTAAAGCAGAGCAGTAGAGGGCCATTTGGTTGCCGCACGATCACGCTGCGGAGCTACCAAAGGCACCCTAACAAGTTGCATTTTCATGAAAAAGGTGACAATTTAAATTTGCACAAATTAAAAATAACTGTCCACGCCATTCCCAATCAACCAAAACGACAAGGCCGGTCCACTCCAACTCTTGGATGACAAGGATAGTGTTGGTTGGTAGCTAAAGAAAAAAGCAATGGTACCTTTTATTTATGGTATTTTGTTGATGTGATATTGTATTTACTGAAAAAAAAGAGAGAAAAAACAAGACTCCAAGCCTTATATAAACTCCAAGTCTACGGTATTCGAGGTAATAAATATGTTTAGATTTTATAATAGAGTCTACATGTGAGTGCTCTAACATGCTACTATGCGGTTGTATATTTGTAATGGTCTCAATGTGAGCGGTGATGATCGATGGTCGTGCTTCCTTCCTGCAAACAAATGTCCAATGGAAAAGTCCCGCAAAGATTAAAATAATTTTATGGGTGATGGCTAAAAATGCCGTGTCGATCAAAGATAATATAAAATCTTCTCAAAAGTAAGTGGGAGGGCAACCCCACGTGGCACCTGCTACTTTGGCCAAAGAAGGTGTACGTTGTATGGTCCATCGTTGCATTTGCATACAGCTTTGGTCCTCCTACTGATAGACGACGACCATGCAGTTTGACTCTGCCAAGAAATGGCTGCGCCAGTATCAAAAAAAAAAGAAAAAAAGAAAGGGCTGCGCCCTGATGACACTCGCCTTTTAAATGGGCCATCCACCAGAGGGAGTTCAGTTCACGGTGTGCACCGCCCGAGAGGCCGAGCCTGTTTGAAGGCCCAACCGGCACACGTGGCCATCGATCTCCTTTCCACGGCATATGCCCCGGCCAAGCCTGTGTCCCTATCATTAGTCGTCCATGCGAAAGAATTGGAGTTTGGGCCTGCCATTTGGCTCTCACCTCAGCCCATTTCTGAATAGGCCGTTTCTAAAGAACCCGCCGCCGCCTCGTCCTCATCTTTCCTCAGTCCTCACTCCCATCACCTGGGGTTTGCCTCCCCTTCCGGCCGCCGCTTCCCTCCTTCATCGCCCTTCTCCTCCGCCCCGATCGACACCCTCTTCGTCTTCTCCTCCGCCCCGATCGACACCCTCTTCGTCTTCTCCGCCGCCCCGATCGACGCCGCTGTCGAGGACTCTAGGTGCTCTCTGCTTGAAGGTATCTCTCTCACTCTCCCGTCAAATCCGCTCCGACGAGATAAACTTTGTGTCGATTTGTGGTAGATTCATGTGCCAGGATAGATTGCTCTAGATCCGTGCTGAAATAAACAACAATCTTATCTGTTATTTTGATTTGAGGGATGAGTTCTTTTTTCCCCTGATGATAATCCTTTATGACACTCTGTTCTTGCTGTTAGCGGTAGCTGTCTAATTCGTTCCAAATAACTGCGCAACCGTAGGGAGGGATCCTCCTCCGTTGAATCTCTACTTCTTTCTAGTGTCAGTAGTGTTGCCACCAGCATTATTCACATTCATTTTCTTGACTCGTGGTATGGTTTGTCTTAACTTGTTAGGAAGCCTGTATGTTGAACATGAGCTGCCAGAAGTTGAGCCGTCAGTATCTGCATTTGGTGATGAGCGAGGGGCGTGGCTTGTACTCGTTGAGGCACATGGACGTGTCTAAGCTCTTCTACCCGTCGACACCCGAAGCACGGGATGCAGAGGCTCAAGTGAAGAAGAAGAAGAAGAATGGCATCAATAAAGTTGGGAGCATCGGCAGATTGCCTAGACCGAGCTTATACTATGAATCGCACACCCTCGGTGCATCTTCTCCATGCAGTCTGACCAGTGTGTTTGCTCTCTTTGGGGAGAGCAAGAACAAGATCCTCTACTCAGATGCAGATGGTCACACCAACGTCTACAACACTAGCTTGCACGCCTTCACTACAATGCCTGATATGAATTTTCCCAAGGGGCCCAATTGTATGGCTGCTCATATCACTCGCACTGCTGCCCATGCAAGGTCTGATTTTGCAATCAACCCGACAGTGGATCATGAATTCTTCGATGAGAACCCCATTGGTGAGCACACTGACAGCCTCTACATGATGCACATGGACGAGGAACAGAGCAGCTTTGAAGTGCTTGCATACTACCCTGTGGGGTACTGGGAATGGCGCCTACTCCCATTGCCACCATTCTTTGACGATCCGGATTACAATATCTGCAGCGACATTCCTTATGCAGTCATCGATGGTACACGAATCTGTGTATCATCTGATACCACGACTTATTCTTTTGACACGGTGTCGCTTGAGTGGAGCAAGACTGGAGACTGGGTGCTGCCCTTTCACAGCAAAGCGGAGTATGTTCCTGAGCTGAACCTGTGGCTTGGCCTTTCTGCTAGCAATCCTTCCAACCTGTGCGCTTTGGACCTTTCCACTTCTGCCATGGATTCTTGTGATGTTGTGCCAACAGTGCAGGATGTTAGGCTTGATGTTGACCTACCTGAGGACTGGTCACTGAAAAGTCGCACCTTGGTGAACTTGGGCGGCGGCCGGTTTTGCATTGCTACGTTTCTCCATCCTGCAGATGGCGGTCCTCAGGTGACTGTCTTCACCGGTGTGGACATGTTGCCCTGTGGTGATAATCAACAAAGGGAGCCGGCCCTCCTCAGGATCAAGCACAAGTCCAAATGCCTTGTCACAGATAGGATCCAGTATGTCCTATGAACTGTGATCAATGGTGCTTTCGACTTGGCTGATGCAGCCAATTGCCACATACTGTCCGTATCATCGTTTATGGTGTTGGTGAGGCATTTACTGAGGGTTGGATGAGTACTTGTAATATTATCCGTGTACCTTATCTCTTTTCTGTAATCTCTAACCAGCCTGCATACTCTGTTATTCTGCCAATCCTGTTAGACGAACACCTACTTTGCCCTTGTCTGTTATTCTGTTCTAAATTATTGCTCACTTTGTTTGTCTCAAGTCCAAATTCTCTAATTTTGACCTACTTTTTATGAAAATCTGAGTATTTAAAAATTCAAATAAGTATACTCCTGCAGTTATAATTTGAGCCTTTTATTTTTATAAATACATAGCTTTTATTATATTGTGGATTTGGATATATAGTATTTAGGTGCGCAGCAAGTCAAAATAGAGGGAGTACTAAAAGTTATCTAATAAAAAATTTAATAAAGTTAACTTGATGTTGATATTTATGTGATTTTCTACTAACTAGTGAAAGTTTGCAAATTCACTGACACCTATAGGTACAAACCAGTATAATCACCTGGAACTATTCTTGCAATGTTAGGCCTCCAAATTTGTTTGTCAAGCTTGCATTTTAGGTTCAGCTTTTGTTGCTTCAGTTAGTCAGATAATGCATTATTGTTGATTTCCGTTCTCAGAAAAGAGAACCTGGCATGAACGTAATGAGGTGCCTTTCTCATTGTTGTACTTTTATGCACGTAAATCAAACATACATAACGAAGGCAGCTCAATGTTTAGCTTCAGACGTGCTTGGATACAATGGATGTTCTAGTCTGGCCTTAAGCGGTTGGGTTCACACATTATGTACCACTATGACACTTTTGCCATTGGATTGTCTGAGTATGCACATAGAACTATAGAAGAGTACACATCCTTATATTAATATTTGTAAAAATTGAATGTATCCCTTGCTTCAGAGCTAACCATGTAGAGCCAACCTATTTGCATACATTGTTCGTCATCTCTTCTCAGAAAACACTATATTTACACAGCACATTGCTACATTTGAGTTTGCAGGAGTGTTTATAGTTTTTAGTGTTAAGAGAAACGGCAATGATATTTCAATTTACTATATTAACATTTTTAACTTAATACGGTTAACTATTGCCATGGGGGATGTGGTGGTCAGACCAAAAAAAATCCTTGTACAATTCGAGATATAGCAGGGGCAAATGCATTATGTCTTCATGAAATGTTTTTCTTCAGCCTTTCCTTCGTAGTCCTAGACTCCTCACACATATTGGCTGGAGCAATGATGAAAATGGTCGGCCGTCGCTAAGAAACAAACTGTAGTTACTTTCAAAATCTCAAGCAAATAAATATTTCATGAAGTACGTGGCTCTTTATGGATGATTTGGTCATTCCGGTTGGAGCCGCTTCCCGTATTCCTCCAGGTTGCAGTGATTTATTGTTACTTTCACCAATAATGCATTTTAGTAACATTTTAGACTCCCTTCATATTTTAGTTTGGCTTTGTTTTTTAAGCCTTTTAGACTCAGTTCCCATTTTAGTCCAACGAGTAAATTTGTAAGCACGTCTATGGCTCGAATGGTGTGCAAAGAGGACACAAAATGGTCTGTCGTCGCTAAGAAACAAACTGTAGTTACTTTCAATATCTCAAGCAAATAAATATTTCATGAAGTATGTGGTTCTTCATGAATGATTTGGTCATTCCGGTTGGCCGCTTCCCTTATTCCTCCAGGTTGCAGTGATTTATTGTTACTTCCACCAACCATGCATTTTAGTAACCTTTTAGACTCCCTTCACATTTTAGTTGGGCTTTGTTTTTTAAGCCTTTTAGACTCAGTTCCCATTTTAGTCCAACGAGTAAATTTGTAAGCACGTCTAGGGCTCCATTGGTGTGCAAAGAGGACATAAGGGCTTATACTGGTTTGGCTGGAATGCCTCTACGTCCGGTCGTTGTTGCTGCTCATGTTACTTTGCATCGATGTTTGTAGTAGGGTTACAAACGGGCAAGAGAGGGATGAAGGGCTCCCAAGTCTCTGTGAACCAACTAGTCTGAGTTTCGGGTCCTTGTGTCGTTATAGAGGCTCATGCCTCCCCTTTTATAGCCTCAAAGGTAGGGCAGGTTACAATTGCGTGGCGAGAAGAGAGAAGCCAACTGAAGAAAGAGAAAAACAAAAGAAAGGGGTGGTTAATGCCTTCGTCTCCTCCTCAGGTCTGGCACTATTGGTAATACGGCTCATGGAGATGGCGACGACTGCCTCACCCTACCTTGTATGATGCCTGTTAATCAGGGTGAGGCGCCCCATCCCATTACATGGACCGGAATGGCCAAAGCATGGATAGGACATGGGTCGTACGTGTTTAGGTAGAATAGTGCCGCATTGTGCGGCATTGTGGGCTCTCAACCCAAGTGCAACATTGTTTCACATCGTGCGCTAGGGCGTGTGGGTTGTCTAATCGGAGTGGGTAGAAAAGAGGCGCGGGCCCTTTTGTCAGTGTCCGCCTCGCCCGAGAGCCTGTATGCATAATGGTCGTCGGGCGAGACGGAACTTATATTATGTCTCTGAGGTCGGACAAGACGTAGACTGCCCTTCTAGGGTCAGATCAGGGAAGTATCACTCCTCTTAATCGTTTGGTAAGATTATTGTTAGTGCCTACTGGCCCCTGATCCTTAGGCGCCATGATATTCACCCCCGATAGTTAGTCTCTCAGTTCTTTTCTTTGTACCACCTCCCCTATAGCATGTTTGCAGTTAACTATATGCTCTCTTGTTGCATATTTGTCATTGATTGATGTTATCTTAATTTACGCACTCAAACCCCACAATAATACTTTTGCGAATTTGTCGGTCTCGGCTCTGACATGGACAAGATCAGGTAATATCTACTTCTTCTAGATTTGTTAAAAAAAGTAGTTTGTCCACGCAGACATGTTTCTCTATGGCTGCACAAATATTAGTAGTGGTGGCAAGCTATGACTTTCTATCTCAGTGAATTTTAAATTAGATGGAATTAGCGCGTGTCCAAATGACTACGCATCGCTTCCCAGCGGTCCGGCCTAACAACATATAGCTGGAGAAGAGAGAAAGTACTGACGTACTGTGCTCGCTAGCATTAGCGGATATGAGAACCTCAGGAGCATCGCGGCTGCCTTATATTTTTGGGACCTGTTCTTGTAAAGGTTCGATGATTTTTGCATGAAGGAACCTCCATAACCAACCACTGTCTAGGTTCAGTTCAGTTTTAGCAGATTATTATGTGCCTTGTCATTCAACTACTGCTTGTGTTTGCAGTTGGTGGTATTGTGTAAAAAGACATGATGGTTAGTACAAGGCACTATTCTTTCTCCCTTAGCCAATGCAGAAAAATTGTTCCAAAGCACTCAGATTCCACAACTAGCACAAAGCAGCAAAATTAATGATATTCAACACATCATTCTTTTAGCTACCAAGCCTAGATCGGCTTATATGTAGAATTAAAACACCTATCTAAACAAAGACATAATATAAGAAGTAGTGGGAGTGATGTGCACATGGGGGTGGAGCTCAGAGGTGAGGGAAACACGAGACGCCAAAAATGTCACCTAATCTTCGAGGAGCTTAGGGAGCCGTCTTCGAGGAGCTTAGGGAGCCGTCGGGGTCTATAACACATCCTGACAGAGACACAAAGACAGCGGCACGACGCTTGGGGTAGTCTCCCGTGAGGGAGAGACACAGGCATGGACATAAGTTCTCTCGTATACATTATTTTTTGAGTCAAATACACCACGAGTACTTCTCTACCAAATAATAAACCATCTCTATCTATATCTATACCTATCTATAAAGTCTACCTCTTTTTTTTTTCACCTCTTTGTGTCTTTACAAAAATATTATAAAATTTATCAAAAAATCATAGAAAAATCAGAAAAATATTAAACCAATTTTATTAGTTTCATAAAAATATGATTCATCTATGTATGTTGTGAATATAATTAGGTTGTGTTTTTGTCTACAGGTGTGTTAATCATCCTTATATAGGTTGCATGCATATGGTTTGAATATGTACAGGATGTCCTCTTGGTCATTGTCCCCCCAAGTCTTCACGGACTTTCTGTTGTCCAATTTCTACCCAAGACAAGGCTCGGTTCATAATCCCTACTTTTCAATAATTATTATGTTTGTTTCTGCATTAAATTTTGAGGAGAAAGATTTACACCATCAATTTAGTTTTGTTTAAAAATCAAATATGGATTAGTTAATGGCACAACAAATTATTTCATGAACCGAAAAGTGACGGTATATAATTCTTAAATTTTTTTATTAAAATTTTGACGAGAAAGATTTATAACATCTATGTCAATTGTATTTAAATAATTTATTGGTATTTAAATATGGATCAGTCAATTGTACAACTAATTATTTCATAAACCGGAATGTTGGGCAGTATGTGGTTCATGACAAGAGCTACTACGTGAAAAAAATACTATTATAATCATTGGTGGACAGAACAATCCTAATACAGTTACAAAAGTTGGTATAACGATGCGTAAAAAAGCTACAAAGGTCGATATCCATGAACAGTATGAAAAAAGCTACAAAGTTATAATATATATCTAAATAACTATACGCTTTGTAAGAAAAAGGAAAAATATACCAAAGTATGTTAATTCCATACAAGTTTAATATACCATTGTTATTTATTGTGAGCATTAACGTATATTATAAATGTGATAATCATCATAAAATAAATTATAAAAACATAAAACTTAAGTTATCATTTATGTTATCATTTCAAATAAATTTTAATAGTTCTTTTGTCCCTTGCAACTCACAGTCTGCCCTCCAGGTAATATAATTTTTCTGTCCGCTAGCCCACAATCCCTTATATAAGACCATGTTCGTATAGACCATGTTCTGTTCCTATAGTAATAATATTTTTTTTCTCCACCTGTCCACAGTCCGTATATAAGACCATGTTGGTTAAGGACTTTTTGCTTCAATACTAAATAAAAACCATATCGAAGCACCAATTTGATCGAAATCAAATCGAGGAAAAATTTCTTCCAACCAAAAAAAAATCGGTCCAACTTTACGTGCTTGGTAGAGACAGAGATCAGATATAATACGTATTTTATCAAATCAAGACCAAAATCTATATCTATACCTAGCAAACGACGCAACAAATCCAGATTTTCAGATCCACTCCAAAACAAATACCAAAGAACTCCACGCAATGTAAAAAAACTATCCTTCTTAAATACAAAAGATACACAAATCTTTTACGTATTCGAGAAAAAAAAGAACTCCACACATGATGTTGCTAAGCCCGGGTCATCAACCAATCGAGGTAGGGGTGTGACGAGGTCATGGATGGCGGGTTCACATGTGAGGTCGACGAGGGAAGATGGGTAGCAAAGCTCTGTCAGGTGTGGTCACCGTCTGGGGGCGCTGGCAGCTGTGGTGTATGACAGTGATGAGATAGGTCCCCTATGACGGGCGAGGTACCGTGTACGGCATAAGCATTGGCATCGTTGGCTGTACGTGTTTGAAGCCCGCGAGACTAAGGAAGATGGCATGGCGTCGTAGGCACACTGAAGCGGCTGGTGCTCAAAGTCTTCGGGGCCTACGAAAACAACGTTGATGTTTAGGGTAAGCATGCACGTCGACGATCTGACGCTCGAAGCTCAACTGTTCGGTGGTGTCCGTGGTAGGAACGTCACAAGGTGTGATGGCGGAGATCAGCCCCATCGGTGCTCGCAGCTACCCCAACGGAGCGGCAACCAGGTGCCTAAGAGACCACACGCCTCTAGCGTCACACGTGCTGAGGCTGCCTCCACGCGGGGCACCGTCACATGCGCCACCGCTAACACGCTGAGGTCACGCGTGCTTGGGAAGCCGTCAAAATCTAAATAACACATCTGATTTGAAGAATCCAAACACGTGACCTGTTAGTTAATAAATAGAGCCACAAATTGTAAAAGTGACCGACAATAAAATCTATGTCTCGTTGCAATGCACGGGTATTTTTGCTAGTAAACATTTAAAGCATGCGGCTCTGGATCTGGTGGGAGAGTGGAGAGTGGAGTGATCTCGTCTTCTCGCGGTGACTTCTGGCGCCGTCGACGAGGTTGCCTCCATGGTCGACGGAGCTCGGGGTGAGTCCCCGATCAATGGAATTTCAGCGTTACCTTTATCTCGTCTAAGGGCGAGTGTCTACTGCGGTTCTTCCCAAAGCCATGCAGCGATGGAGCTCCCTCCGACCTGGGAACGATGGCCTTGGCTTGTGGTCGTCGGCGACAGCCGGTGGCAGAGGATTCCGGAAGCTTCAAGGTGTGAAGGACCTAGGGACCTGTTTGTAATTTCTTTCTTTGTTAAGGGCCTCTATGCTTTTATGGTGGACCAGCTGTACTCTGTATGCTACTCCACTGTATCTGTATTTATACGGGTTCATGTACTATTTCCTTAACTTAAATACAGATATAGTTGATAAAAAAAAGTCCATTCCCTTTCTCTAGTCGCCTGTGCCCGGCTGTAGAACCGGGATTAATTTTCAGGGTCGTCAATCAATGGGTCGTGTGATTAGTCGTCCATACGAAGAACTTTTTTTATTTTTAATTTTTTTTAAAAAAATTTACAAAAATAATCGGCCGTTTCAAAAAATGACAGAACTAGTCGCCTACAGTGGGCGTTTTTTAAAAAACGCCCACTGTCTGAGCGTTATTTGTGACGTGGCAAACGGCCGGCCGGCGCCGGTGCCGGTGTTTGCGGGCGGCCCCCTGTGGGCCAAAAAACGCCCACACAGTGGGCGTTTTTTGGCGACCAGGGGGCCGCCTGCAAAAGAGCGCGGCCGGCCGCGCCTGTTTTGCGGGCGGGCCCCTGGTCGCCAAAAAACGCCCCCGAGCAGTAAAAAACGCCCACGCAGTGGGCGTTTTTTCCTGTCCAGGGGGCCGCCTGCAAAACAGGCGAGGCCGGCCGCGCTCTTTTGCAGGCGGCCCCTGGACGCCAAAAAACGCCCACACAGTGGGCGTTTTTTGGCCATCTGGGGGCCGCC
>JALGXP010000021.1:33381-44798 GCA_023333625.1 Bothriochloa decipiens | reverse complement strand
TGTCGGAGTGTAATATGACCATTTAAATCACATTACCCGATAACAGTTGAATCCATAATCCATACATCGAACAAAAGAGTGCAAATAGAGGGAGTTACAATAACTTATTACATCGCCACAGGGCGAAATCAGAGTTCATGCAGCATAACAATAAAAGCTTGAGGTGCGGAAGCTATCTTCTTCTCTCCAACTTGAGCGTAGGCACGAAACCCTCAATCGCTGTACTCCCCAGATGAGTACTCACTCCTTGAACCTGAAACCAAATTTTCAGTACGATTTGTACCGGCCACACTCCCACCCTATGCATTGCTTTGTGGAAGTGGATGCAAAAATAAGGGTATCTCAAAAGGAACCTATAAAGGCTGGGTTTTCCTATGCAATGTTCAAGTATATAAAACAAAAGTATAATTAACAAGTTTTAAACATAAACCCATTCCCTTCATCTATCTCCATCCATATCTGTAGCATCATCTCATCTCATCTCCAACACCCTCTCAGACTCTGGTCGACAAGCCAACTCCCTCTTGGCTTGCCTCAGCGGCCCGCAGCCCTCAAACTGGCTCACGGCCGGAAAACACACTCAGAGGAAGGTAGAACACTCCACTCACTAGTCTGGTGCATGCGAAACATAGGAAAGGTCCATAGCCGAAGATTCGGCATATGTATCGATCGATCAACCATACACTCTGCAGAGGTTTCACTAATCCACCAGATAACCATCATCGATGCACGCGCGCACCTAGGCAGATTCCGGGCGCCTACTGCCATAGGCGATGCCACTCTACCATCCAGCACTGGATCACTAGAACTGTGAAGAGAGCATGTATCCGCTCCCGAAGAGGATGCCATGCCATGTACCCACTCCCGAAGGGGGTGCCATGATCGTCTCGGTAGGGTGTTAGCTCCATCCCATGCATATACCTTCCTATCACTTCTCGCCTAGCAGTAGTGGCATCGACCTATCCAGCGGTTCGGCCGTCTCCCCCCCATGGAGAGCGAGTGGAAAGCAAGAGATTCCTAGGTCCGGATACCAGCGCAACAGTTCCTAGATTTGATCAAACCGGGATATCTTCATCAGGGTTTATCTTTAACGTGCTACCACGGCACCTTCATCCCGGGCTCCACCTTTCCGAGGATCACACCCAAGGACCACCATCACATCTCAGTTAGCCCGCCACAGGCTCCTCTCATGGGAATGTCCAGAACCATTCCCTGGCAAGACTTGCTCCAAAAGCTCGTCGTAGATCCCGGCTCGATCGACTCAACCCTCACCCTACTCCCTGCCGTAAGCTCCACCCCAACCCGGATATAACATCATTAGCTCACATGCTCATCTGAAACATCAACTCACACATCCAGCCTGGCACCCTCCAGGCCTTCCCCGGGTTCATCACGTCGCATCAAAATGTAAGCGAGTGAAGTATAGAAATTATAAGTATAGCAGATAAGCGGGTGGCTATCATAACAGCGGGTAAGCAGGTGATAGTTTACAACAAGGTAGGGCTCATCAAATAAATACTCTATCATGCAGTCCTAGCACAGGCATAGCATTATAGCAACATGAATTTAAAGCACTAGCCATACTATAATTGCCATGCGTAATGGGATCTACGAGGTTGGATGGTGTGTGGCACCTTCACTGACGTAGCTGTCGGACTTCTCCTGGTAGTCACTGTCGTCAAGCTTGTCCTCGCTCGAGCCTGTAACGAGATTTAACGGTCGTGGAAGCGACCCCTATAGATTAGCACAAAGAACGAATGCAAAATAGAAGATCCAAATACACTCAAACATAGCCTAGATAGATAGGGTTCGATTTATAGAAAATTTGGATATGTGGATCATAATTTTCTGAGCTCGTATGAATTAGTTATGAATTTTCAAAGATTTAACCATTTTCTGAAAAGAGAAAGGGGCTCGAGGGGGTACGGTCTCAAGGTTACGCTCTCGAGGGGTATGCTCTCGAGGGGTATGCTCTCGAGGGTACTGTCTCGAGGGTTAGAACTCGAGGGGGTTACGGTCTCGAGGGCACGGTCTCAGGGTTACGGTCTCGAGGGCACGGTCTCAGGGTTACGGTCTCGAGGGGCTACGGTCTCAAGGACACTGTCTCGAGGGGTACGCTCTCGAGGGGTATGGTCTCGAGGGGTATGGTCTCGAGGCACGATCTCGGGGGCTACGGTCTCGAGGGGCATGCTCTTGAGGGCATGCTCGAAGACGGAAAACTGCTCTGCTTCGACAGCGGTGCTCGGCCGGTGATGGCGAGGTTAAACATCCGGCGACGGTCTCGAGGGGTATGCTCTCGAGGGCACGCTCGAAGACAAAAAACTGCTCTGCTTCGACAGCGGTGCTCGGCCGGTGATGGCGAGGTTAAACATCCGGCGAGGGCTGCTCCAGGACTTCGCCAACTCGTGCATCGTCCTCGGGTCGCCAAGGCAAACACGAAGGTGGTCATCAAGTCGGGGGCTTGGTCCTGGTGACGTGCCTTACGTCAGACAGCGCTCGAGGGTGACGGTGCTCGAGGTGTCAAACTCGAGGGTCGGTTTGTCGAAGGGTCGACTCGAGGGTTGGTTTGTCGAAGGGTCAAACTCGAGGGTCGGTTGTCGAAGGGTCAAACTCGAGGTTCAGCTCGAGCGCGTGATCCGTCTCGGACGAGATTGGCTCGAACGCGGAGTTCCTCCTCGGCGATCGACGGTGGAAGAACCCTCGATTCCTGGTGCCACAAAGGATCTCCGGTGCCATTAACCCGCCCATCAGTTTCGGGACTTCGCGACGGTCACGTCGATGGGCTTCAGAGCGACAGCTTCACTTCCGTGTCGAGCTCGACGGCAGACGGTGGCTCGATGGTGACGGTGCTCAATGTACACTTCACACCGAGTCACTACAGCTCCAATTGGTGGCGTCGATGGACAGTTGGAGTCACGCAACGCCTGCTCGAGGTGCCGGCGGTGACCAAAACACACGGCGGAGTCCGCACGGGCAGCAACTCCCACGGCGGAGCTTCGACAGGTCCTCGGTGCACGGCAACGGCACTCCGAGAGGGTCCACGGTCTCCATCTTGCCCACTCGATGCAGCTCATCACGGCGAAGCTTCCTGGCTTCTTCTTGCTCCTCGAGGGTGGTCGATGGTGGCAGGAACGACGGTGAACGACGGCATTCTGGGGCGGCAACGTACTGACACGTCGATGACAAGGTGGTTCGGGTCGATGCTCTGGTGAGGCAAACGCAGAGCTAGGGTGTGCACGGGGTCCGTCTCATCAAGGCGAGCGCGGATCCGAAAACAACGGAGGTCGAGGCTCAACAGAAAGGTGACTGGGTGATCTCGCCACGGCGGAGCTTGGCGCGCGGCGATGAACTGGGCGGCTTCCATTCCGGCATCCTCCCGATGCCGTGGTCCGAGGGGCTCGGCTAGTCTCGTGTGTGTGTGCGGGTGTGTCCAGTGAGGTCGGTAGTGACCTGGGCCTACACGCTCACGGCGGAGCGCCATGGCCAACAGCACGGCGGAGGGTTCGAGAGGGCGGCGGTGGCGGTGCTCACCGACGGTCGAAGAGGATGGAGGTGCGGTACAAGTCCAAGCGGCTCCGGCTCACGGTACTGCTCCTCCTTCCTGCTCTCGAAGCAGCAGCGGCAGCTCTGAGTCGACAGTCTTCTTCCCCAACTCCGGCAGCGGCTTCTTCTTCTTCCCCGACTCCTTTCTTCCCCCTTCCTTCAGCTCTTCTCCAATCGAGACTGGCAAGGAGGAATGGGGTTCCACCAGAGCGGCGACGGTGGCCTGGGAACCCTAGGGTGCCAGGGTGCTTGCTTTATAGGGCGGACGCGGTGGTAGGTAGCCGACGGACGGTCGATCACAGCTCTGCTTGATCGAGCGGCCAAGGGATGTCCATGTCAGCAGCTGAGACTCGATCTGGGTCCAGAGAACAGAGAGAGGGGGCTAGGTAGCGCTGGGTGTCGAAGTTCTTTACGGCAGCAGCGTTCCACTGCGGCGACAGCGCAGGTGCGCACACGCGCAGAGAGTGTTGCCTGCGGCCATGGGAACTTTACGCGGGCTGGTCGGTCCAGGTGGCTTGCGGGCGCGTGTCGATGCGGGGCGACACTGGATCGAGCGGTCGAGGGAGGTTTCTTAGGAGCGACGCCGGGGAACAGTGCTGACGTGAGCACGCACGGCCGGTCGGGTGACCTCAGCAGGCGCGATGACACGTGGGTCCCACTTCGGGGTCCCATCGTCAGCCACTCATCGGCAACGGTGGCTCGGTGCGGCGCGCGGGCGCGCGCGGCTCTTGCTGGGCCGTCGGACTGGTTGGGCCGCGCAGCGCCGGGTCGAGCGGCGAGCAGGGGTCGAGCGGCGAGCAGGGGTCGAGCGGCGAGCAGGGGTCGAGCGGTTGGGCTGCTCGGGCCGGTTCCTTCTTTTCTTTTTCCTTTTCTTAACCTTTTTCATTTTCAAATATATTTTTATATATACTTATATATATATGGTGTGCTTATTTTGTGCAACAGAATAGTGAGCATACGTGGCCCAAATAATGCTAGGGTATTATGCCCTTAATATTTATTTGTGAAAATAAATATTATGTTGTCATTTTTAATAATCAACACATAAACCAAATAAAAATCCAACTCACTCTTTTAATGCAACATGATGATTGAACTATTGAAACATTAAAATGTAACATGTGATCATAGAGCATTGTTATGAGATGTTAATTAATTTGCAACATATGAATGCCATGCATGTCATGCTAGGGTTGATGCATATGTAAGGGGTAGATGATGACATGTCGCACCACATCACTCAGGGTTTTGTCGAAAAATTTTGTAGTTCGAATTTTTGGGTTGTTACAGTCCTTCCCCCTCATTGGAATCTCGTCCTCGAGATTTAAGAGGTGTAATACCTTTCGAAGAGGTAAGGATACTGTAGCAGAAGTTGAGTCTCATCTTCCCACGTTGCTTCACGTTCAGTGTGATTGCTCCATTGAACCTTGCACATAGGGATAGACTTGCTTCGGGTCTCTTTGGTGTCATAACCCAAGATCTTGATTGGGTGTTCCTTGTACTCAAGAGTATCCTGGATATCCAGCACATCGGTAGTGACTGCTTCCTCTTCTGGTACCCTTAAGCACTTACGTAACTGTGAGACATGAAAAACGGGGTATACTCCTGTTAACTCGGGAGGTAGTTCAAGCTTGTATGCAAGCTTCCCAACTCTCTGACAGATACGATACGGTCCAACATATCTCGGGGCCAACTTCCCTTTTACGTGGAATCTGACGGTACCACGAAGTGGAGACACTTTAAGGTAGACAAAATCCCCAACTTCGAACTCAAGGTCTCGACGCCTTTTGTCGGCATAGCTCTTCTGTCGGCTCTGGGCGATCCTCAGGTTCTCTCTGACTTGAGCTACTCCTTCTTCAGCTTCCTTGATCTTGGCGGGGCCAAAGACTGCTCTTTCGCCTGGGTGGTCCCACATCAACGGGGTTCTACATGGCTTGCCATAAAGAGCCTGGAAGGGTGACATCTTGATACTTGCCTGGTAGCTGTTGTTGTAAGAGAACTCAGCAAACGACAGACACTTCTCCCAATTTGTTCCATATTTGAGAACACTGGCACGAAGCATATCTTCTAGAATCTGATTCAACCTTTCTGTCTGACCATCTGTTTGCGGGTGATAAGCAGTGCTGTAATTAAGGTCAGTCCCAATGGACTCGTGAAGAGATTGCCAGAATCGGGACATGAATTGGGGTCCACGATCCGACACAATACTCTTAGGAGCTCCATGAAGCCTCAAAATCTCCTTGATGTACAATTCTGCCAACTGCTCTGCACGTATCGTGGTTCTGACTGGTATAAAATGTGCTACCTTCGTCAGACGATCGACTATTACCCATATAGAGTCATGACCTTGTTGAGATCTAGGTAATCCCACGATAAAGTCCATGGATATGCTTTCCCACTTCCATTCAGGAACATCGAGTGGTTTGAGTAATCCAGCGGGCCTTCTGTGTTCAGCCTTGACTCTGTTACAGATGTCACATTCGGCCACATGTCTTGCAATGTCTGACTTCATGCCTTTCCACCAGAAATGCTTCTTCACATCTTGATACATCTTTGCACCATCGGGATGGATGCAATACTTAGAGTCATGTGCCTCTGACAGGATTTCCTTACGCAAAGCAGGGTTGCTGGGCACACAGATTCTATCCTTGAACCAGATGGTTCCATACTCATCTTCTCTGAATTCGGGGCTGTAGCCTAGCTTCATCAACCCACGAATGTACTCCATTTCTTCACAACTCTTTTGAGCTTCACGAATTCGCTCGGTGAGATTATACTCGATACGAAGTTCGTGCAACAACCCATGGGGTACTATCTCAAGATGAAGATCTTCAATCTCCTTCTTCAATTCAGGTGGCAGGGTCGATAAGAACAGGGCATGACAATAGGTCTTGCGACTAAGAGCATCAGCGACTACATTCGCTTTTCCAGGATGGTAGTGAATCTCCATGTCATAGTCCTTGATTAGCTCTAGCCATCTGCGCTGTCTCATATTCAGATCTTCTTGGGTGAAGAAATACTTCAAGCTCTTGTGATCGGTGTATATATCACACTTGTTGCCAATAAGATAATGTCTCCAGATCTGCAGAGCATGCACAACAGCTGCTAGCTCTAGATCATGCGTGGGGTATCGTTGCTCGTGCTCCTTTAACTATCGGGAAGCATAAGCAATAACCTTCCCATTCTGCATCAACACACAACCTAGTCCTTGGCGAGAGGCGTCGCAGTAGACGACAAAGTCGCTAGTGATATCAGGTAAGGCTAGGATAGGTGTGGTGGTTAGCTTCTCCTTTAGAGTCTGGAAACTGTGTTCACACTCCGGTGTCCATTCGAACTCGTTAATCTTCTTCAAGAGATTTGTCATAGGACGAGCTATCTTCGAGAAGTTCTCAATGAATCGGCGATAGTAACCTGCCAATCCCAAGAAACTCCTGATTTCGGACACATTGCAAGGTTGTTCCCATTCTTTTACAGCCTCTATCTTTGTATGGTCTACAGCAACTCCATCTGCTGAGAGTACATGACCAAGAAAAGCAACTTCTTCAAGCTAGAACTCACATTTGCTGAACTTAGCATAGAGCTGGTGTTGGGACAACTTCTCGAGCACTATCCTCAAATGTGCTTCATGTTCTTCGGCAGAAGGTGAATAAATCAGAATGTCGTTAATAAAAACCACAACAAACTGATCAAGATCCTCCATGAACACTTTGTTCATCATGTTCATGAAATAGGCCGGGGCATTCGTGAGACCGAAGGATACAACGATGAATTCATACTGCCCATAGCGTGTGACGAAAGCTGTCTTGGGAATGTCTTCTTCCCGAATCTTCATTTGATGATAACCAGATCTGAGATCAATCTTCGAGAAGTACTTAGCACCACGAAGCTGATCAAGCAAGTCATCGATCCTTGGCAGAGGATACTTGTTCTTGATGGTGACGGCATTGAGATTGCGGTAATCAACACACATCCTCATCGAACCATCTTTCTTTTTCACAAACAGAACAGGTGATCCCCAGGGCAAAGCACTAGGCCTAATAAAGCCCTTGTTAGAAAGTTCCTTCAACTGCTTCTTGAGCTCTTCTAGCTCATCCACTGACATGCGGTACGGTCGCTTAGAGATAGGACCGGTTCCGGGCACAAGATCAATGATGAACTCAACATCACGATCTGGTGGCATGCCGGACAACTCTTCTGGAAACACATCCTCATATTCCCTGACCACGGGGACATCCGCGAGAGTCTTCTCTCTTTTCTGAGATTCTTCCTGCGACTTGAGTGCATTCAGGGCACATAGAACAGATACTGATTTATCCTTCTGAGGTGCACATCTGACTGCTTGGCCAGAAGGATGAGTTATCTGAACATATCTGGGTGAACAAGAAATCAAACCTTTGTGCTCGGTAAGCCAATCCATGCCTAGGATGACATCCAAACCATTTGATGGTAGAAGGGTAAGGTTAGCTCGAAAGGTTAGACCCTCGATAGAAAGCTTCACTCCCTTGCAGATATGGGTGCTTCTCATCTCACCAAGAGGAGAACTGGTGACTATAGGCTCCAAACGTGGAGTGATAGGTATCTTACTCTCTCGTGCAAACTTAGATGAGATGTATGAACATGTAGCTCCAGAATCAAACAGAACGGATGCATTAATGCCATTAACAAGAAACATACCGTACACAACATCTGGAGCAGCTTGAGCTTCTTCTGCGTTTATGTGCGTGAGACGACCACGGCTTGCAGATCCACGGTACTGAGACTTGGGTGCAGCAGGTGCGGGTGTCTTCTCAGGACAGTCAAACACCTTGTGGCCTGGTTTGCCACAACCAAAGCAAGTGAACGGCACACTGCCTGTGAGGGTGGGTGCAGCGGCCTTCCAGCTGCCTGAGTTTGGCGTAGCACGAACAGGCGCAGAGTGATCAGTCCTATGACGTGGCTGCGATGAGTGCTCACGGGGGTAGCGATCCTTCCCAGCACTGTCACGAGAGCGGTGGTCACGAGAGTAACGGTCGCGGGAGCGATGGTCGCGGGATAAGCGTGAGTGGTCAGCCAAGTAGGTACCACCACTCCTACCCGAGCCATAGGTAGAGTCCTTGCCGTAATGAGGACGGCTAGACGTCTTGTCCCGACGGAACCTCTTACGCTCATGGTCACGGTAGAAGCCCTCGGACTTCTTCTTCTCCCTTCTGGACATTTCTCCTGCCTCCTTCTGGTCTTTCTCGATCTGGATGCAACGATCGATCATGTCATGAAGTGTGTGACTCTTGGTGCCTCCCAGGGCTACCTTGATCTTGGGGTTCAGACCCTTTCTGTACTGCGTGATCTTCTCCTTCTCAGAAGTCGTGAAATGCAGAGGTGCATAGCGCAACAAACTGGTGAAGGTGTTGGTGTACTCGCAGATGTCACATCCCTTCTGGGTGAGGTTACGGAATTCCTCCTCTTTCTGCTCCATGACTCCCTCAGGAACATGGTACTCGATGAACTCATCTGCGAACTCATCCCAGGTGATGTGATCGGGGTCCTCATGAGCTTGGCGGTAGCTGTCCCACCAGGAACGCGCAGCTCCAGTGAGGTGGTGAGCAGCGATACCGACTCGCTCCTCTGGGGTACAAGTGGTAAGCTCCAGCTTCTTCTCGATCTCGCGAAGCCAGTCATCAGCTTCCAGCGGTTCCTTGTAGGTGCCACCGAAAGTGGGTGGCCTGAGCTTTAGAAAACCCTCAAGTTTCCTCTGGAAGTCATTCGGATTTCTGCCAAAGCGGTGATTGGCTCCATTGACCAAAGCGGCAAGCAGCTGTGTCTGTTGCGCCATCACTTCTGCCAGGCTTGGCGGTGGTGGCGGTGGCGGTATCGGCTGCGGCGGAGGTCCATTGCCATGGGCATCACCTCCTCCAGTGGCACTTCCTGCTGGCGAGGTCCGCTCACGATCGTTCCCACCCTGGTTGAGGTCGATGGGTGGAACACGACCTCCCCTTCGTCCATAGCGTCTTCCACGCCCAAGCTCGGGTTCGGGTGGAGGCGGACGGTTGCCCAGACGTGCGGAGCGACATGCAGACATCTGCGACACGGGACGACAACTGTTTAGTACTTATTGGTTAAATATAATTAAATGATTTCAACGATTTAAGGAAAAATATTTAATCTATCCAACACTCATACAAAGAAGCAATAAGAGCCATAAAATGCGATAAGATTGATCATTCATTACATGGTTGCATTACATGGCATCATCTCTAGCAGCTACGCTAGATGACATGCGAGACTCGCACTACGAGAAGGTAACTCATGGATACAAGCTAACTCAACTCTAACTCATGACGTGGCCACGCAGGGTCCACACTACTCTGACTCATACATCGGCGCGTTGTATACTCCTGGGTGAAAACGGTTGCCAAGAACTGTCAACTCCTCCTGTGACATGTGAAGGCGCTTCACATAAGCCTGAGCTTCTCCGAACTCCTTGGTAAGTGGCAGGTTGGTGGGAGCTGGACAGTGGTCGTGCCTCAAGAGAGAGCGGCCAAACTGAAAAGTTTCCTTGAAGGGGTCCTTGCGTCTGGCTGACAAAGGAAGTCTGTCACACAACTCAGCGTACTCCTGGCAGCGTCTCTCGTCGGCATTCTTCCAAGCTGTCTTGAGTCTCTTGTACCTGTCCACCAAGGTCTCATTCTGAATCATCAGGGCAATCAGATGGCCTTGGTTGCACTGTGCTTTCGCTTCTGCTTTCTTCAGAGCTTTTACGAGAATTGACTTCTCACACTGCACGGTGAAGTTGCTCTTGCCATCTTCCCATCTTCTCTTCTGTACTTCTTTTATCTCCATATCCTTGTCCATCTTCTCTCCCTCCAACTGGAGAACTCTTGCATCAAGGTAGTAGTTTCGGAGCCCAATGTCCTCAACCTTGTCTCGTAGGTCAGCGACCTCGGCTCTGTGAGCCCTTGCCTGACGTGCGAGCTTGTCCTTCAGCTGGGCAACTGTAGCCTCGAGTTCTTCTTTCTCCTTAGCTTCCTGCTTGTAGAACTCCTGGTACTCCATCAGAGTGTTGTGGTCGAGGCGTCTCTTCTTCTCCAGGTGCTCTATGTAGCGGTTCTGCTCGAAGAGGTGAGCGGCGGAGGCACGGTTGCAAAGACTGGTCTCTGCTAGGATGATTGGCCTGACCAGGTCATCCTGCTACTCTGGTGTGAGGAGGGAGTTCAGGGCCTGAGGAAGAAGGCGAAACTCTGTGTTGCGAAGGTGCTCATAAGTGATCTTCATCACTTCACGTAGGGCCTGAGGAAGAAGGCGAAACTCTGTGTTGCGAAGGTGCTCATAAGTGATCTTCATCACTTCATGACAGACTGGATTCCTTCTTCGATTGAGTCCTCAACTATCATCTCCATGAGAGCTGGTACTGAGGGCAGAGTCTGACTTGCAGGGATCTCCAGGTGAGTGACCACGTAACCCTTGATTCCTCCTTCTGAGTCCGGTGCTCCAGTGCAGGTGTACTTGATCTCCTCGACAGGCACTCCGAGCACTCCCAAAACACGACGCAGAGTGTACGGAAAGCCTGGGAACTCCTGTCCCTCGAAGGTGAACTCAGCCTTGGGCATGCTGCTCAACGGTCCAAGCGGGGGTCCAAAGCTTGTCATCTGCACGTTTCAAAGGGGAGAAGGGTCAGCAAGTCAGTAACAATAGAGAAGCCTTGCATAAGAAGAAATGCAGGGTCGGTATATAACCGAAAGAAAAACTGGTTTGTCCTGTACTAACGTCCATTTCTAGGGTTTCGTCCTAAGGTCAAGTATGGCTCCGATACCAACTGAAACGACCTTGATTTCCGCGAAGGGAAATCCACAGTGTCGGAGTGTAATATGACCATTTAAATCACATTACCCGATAACAGT
>JALGXP010000021.1:20317-33281 GCA_023333625.1 Bothriochloa decipiens | reverse complement strand
AAATACCCTCATTAACCAGTTACACACTGACCGAAAATTTCTTTCCGTTGGCCTATCTATCCCCTTTAGTGTTGACCCAAATTCAGACAGATCTATACTATACGGCCCATATCTGACAGTGCCACTACCATGGAACAACCGAAACATCACTTTGGTTGACATATCTATTCAGAGAAAATACGATATTCGTCACATTTCAAATCATGCAATCCATTGTTTAAATCATAAAAGAAACATCATTATTTCTAACACAAATTGCAATGCTCTAACATCATTATTTATAGATCTAATATACATACTACTCACAGATCTACCCAGAGTCAACTAAAAACTAAACAACTCTAGTGCACATTATATTTTACTAATACATAACAACAGACCTGTAATGTATGAGAAACTTACCTAAAAGCTGAGGTCTCAAACTGGCAGGGCTTCGCCGTTACTTCCTTCTCCTCCCTCCTCTCTTCTCCCTTTTTTTTCTAAAAATTTTAGTGAATATAATAAAAATCTGAAGGGAGGGGCTGGGTATGGCGGCCAAAAAACGCCCACACAGTGGCCGTTTTTTGGCCGCCAGGTGGCCGCCCGCAAACGCCGGCACCGGCGCCGGCCGGCCGTTTGCCACGTCACAAATAACGCCCAGACAGTGGGCGTTTTTTAAAAAACGCCCACTGTAGGCGACTAGTTCTGTCATTTTTTGAAACGGCCGATTATTTTTGTAAATTTTTTTAAAAAAAAATTAAAAATAAAAAAAGTTCTCCATACGAAAGAATTGGAGTTTGGGCCTGCAATTTGGCTCTCACATCAGCCCATTTCTCAATGGGGTCGTTTCTAAAGAACCCGCAGTCTCGTCCTCATCTTTCCTCAGTCCCCACCCCCATCACCTAGGGTTTGCCTCCCCTTCTGGCCGCCGCCTCCCCCGCCTCTCTCCTTCATCGCCCTTCTTCGTCTTCACCGAACACCGACTTCGCGTCTTCTCCGCCGTCCCGATCGACACCTTCTTCGTCTTCTCCGCCGCCCGGATCGACGCCGCTGTCGAGGACTCTAGGTGCTCTCTGCTTGAAGGTATCTCTCTCACTCTCCCGTCAAATCCGCTCCGACGAGATGAACTTTGTGTCGATTTGTGGTAGATTTATGTGCCAGGCTAGTTTCCTCTAGATCCGTGCTGAAATAGACAACAATCTTATATGTTATTTTGATTTGAGGGATAAGTTTTTCCCCCTGATGGTAAATCCTTTCTGACACTCTCTTCTTGCTATCAGCGGTAGCTGCCTAATTCGTTTAAAATAACCGCGCAACTGTAGGGAGGGATCCTCCTCCGTTGAATCTCTACTTCTTTTGTCAGTTAGTGTTGCCACGAACATTATTCACATGCATTTTCTTGACTCGTGCTATGGTATGTCTTAACTTGCTAGGAAGTCTGTATGTTGAAGATGAGCTGCCAGAAGTTGAGCCGTCAATATCTGCATTTGGTGATGAGCGAGGGGCGTGGCTTGTACTCGTTGAGGCACATGGACGTGTCTAAGCTCTTCTACCCGTCGACACCTGAAGCACTGGATGTAGAGGCTCAAGCAAAGATGAAGAAGAATGGCATCAATAAAGTTGAGAGCATCAGCAGATTGCCTACACCGAGCATGTACTACAAACCATTTTTGCGAGTTGAGTCTTTTCCCCTCAGATCAATTGGTGCATTCGCTCTCTTTGGCAGGGACAAGAACAAGATTCTGTTGTCCGACAATACTGGCCACACTAGCATGTACAATACTGATCTGCCGTGCTTGATTGAAACACCCAACCTGAAGTCACCCAAGGCAACTGATTGTGTGGCTGTCTCCAACATAAGTGCTGCTACCCATGCCATGTCTGATGATCACACGAACTGCCTGTTCATGCTGGACATGCATCCTGGCAGAGCTTGCTGTTTTGAGGTGCTTACCTGTGACTCTAGAGGTAAGTTGTGTTGGGGTGCACTCCCACCACCGCCATTCTTCGAGGACTGGGACTATGAGGTCCCCCTCGTGCCTGATTTCACAGTGGTCGACAACTCCAGAATATGTGTGTCAACCACCACAGCAACCTACTCATTCGACACGGTGACCCATCAGTGGAACAAGGTAGGTGATTGGGTGCTGCCATTCAGAGCTGAGTACATCCCTGAGCTAGGCCTGTGGCTTGGCTTATTAACAGATTCAGGCCCCTATGACTTGTGCACGCTGGACAACCTCTCCACTGCTGCAGGCTCTCCGAAGCCGACGATGCAGCATATTGGGGAGGAGGAATCTGAGCTGCCAAAGAACTGGTCGCAGTTAGCGCGCGGCCTGGTGAACCTTGGCTCGGGGAGGTTTTGCATTGCCAATAAGTTCGTTCTTAACTTTGGTGAGGTAAGAGGTCCCTGGATCCCGGTGACTGTCTTTACCGGCGTGGAGGTGCTGCCCGTTGAAGGGAGGATCCGCATGGTCAAGCACAAGTCCAGGAGTTTCACAACTGAATTCGAGGCTGTGCTCTGAGTTGAGCCCATCATCGATTCTAATTTATCCAAGCTTTTACAGAAGTACTTAGGGGGTTAAATTGGACGACAAATGTTGTAGTGAATTTACTTTTTATTTACCTACCTTGTGTTAACTGTTGTCGTTGGTTATCCAAATATTGTTGTAGCTTTTGTCGTGATGACTACATATGTCTACTGTTGTAGTTTTTTGTCGTGCGGACTACATTACTTGGTGCTTTTCTCTGCCGTTTCAACAGATATACGGCAAGCGCAGACTGCACACAAGTCATTGGGAGGGGGCAACAATTGGGAGGCGCATCACGATTTATTCGTATCTCCTTGTTGTATGTAGCAACAATTTTGTAGCCGACTGATTGATGCTAACTGCGAAATTCTGTTTAGCATACACAGAATCCTTAACCTTTGAAGAAAGATAATAGTTGCCAGTAATAATTAGAGCTCCATGTATTAAGTTATTTTCAACAGAAGTAACAATTACCAGAAAATGACGTGTCTAACAAGCTTATATAGGTTACTCCAGTCACATATAGTCATGTTTTGGGTGTGCATTTAGCCATTTTGGGCTTTGGTTACATTGTGTGTGTGTGTGCGCGCGCGCACGTTCGTGTGTGTTGGCTTTTGACATTTAAAAATGATATAAGATTAGATTTATCTTGAAAAGCAAATGCATAAAGGGATAATCTTGCTATGTTTTATGAACACATTATGATGACAGTTACAGTCATGTACTCATGTTTTAGGGCCTTGTCACTTATTTGTGACCTGAGACAGTTTTTGTCTATAGGAGCCTAAAAGCTGGTTGACAAAACCCTACAAATACTAGAGCTGGTAAATAAATTATTATAACACACAAGTTCCCTTCAGAATGAGAAGGCTAAAGTTTATTGGCTGTGACTTGGTGTGGAGATAAGATCAAATACAGTGCAGACAACTCTATAAAAAAGTGGTTCACCGCAGATTGAGAATAACCCTATATCTGAGCCCATAAAATAGATTGAGAATAACTCCTTTATTTTTGTGCAGCTTCATAGTAAAATAGTAATCTTTGTGTCATTGTATTGATTAATCTTCCAATTGGTCACCATATCATTGTACTGGCCCCTCATAATTTTGTTTCCAAGCTAAATAAAGTAGTAATGGGCATGCATCATAACTGGTACAGTGACATTCTAAAAAAAAAAAGGTACAGTAACTTACAACTCTAAGGGAACTGCCATTTCACAATTTCGAGGCAGAACTCAGATAGTTGATACAACAATACAAGTTAAATAACATATTCTGAGTAAGCCACACATTTAGGTAAGAACTACAAAGAGAATTCACAACTCATCATTTGAAAGAAAGTGCTAGTCAAGTCGAATATTTGTTGTGCTAATTAAAAGCATGGAGTCCAGGGAAGAAAGACCACTCACAATTTCATCAGCAATAGCTGCCTCCAACTGGACCTTCACAAATGCATGCCCATTTTGTCGAGATGGCTTCCACCAGAGTGGCCAATATTCTCCCTAACAGAAGATCACAACATCTAAATATTTGTTCCGCTAACAGATGTGGAATGGCTTCTGCAAGGTCAGTTAGCCTTGAAATCAATTTTGTCATCAAAACAATCTTTTGAACTTGAGCACATAGGTACAAGAACCAATTTTGGTATCTTGTACTGTATATGTTCCCCCGAATCAATTTTCATGGCCAAGACAAGCTACATTCATTACAGTTACAGATGCCACGGTCCAATTTGTGGAGTAACTGAAACAACTTGGTGTGATACTAATTTACACCTACACCGAGACACCCACCCCCAAATGATGTCACAATCTTGGCTTGTGCAGGCGGCTGCGTCCGGACTCCGGGCCGGAGGACAGGACAGGACTGTCGAAGTAGATGGACAGAAGCCACCAGCCACTTTCTGCCCTTTACTTCACTCATACCCAAACTTCTACATTGAACATTGACTGACACAGGGGGGAGGGGCAACAGTTAGGAGGCGCATCACGATTTATTCCTATCTTCTTGTTGTATGCAGCAACAATTTTGTAGCTGATTGATTGATGATAACTGTGAAATTCTCTTTAGCATACACAGAATCCTTAACCTGTTAAGAAAGAGATAATTAGTTGCAAGTAATAATTAGTGCTCCAAGTGTTAAGTTATTTTCAATTGGAATATCTGATTTACATGTCTGAGTGTACACACTCAACCAACCACTGCTACATGACTTCAACAGAACAAACAATACCCAAAAAATGGCATGCTAACAAGCTTATATAGGTTACTCCAGTCACAGATAAGTAATGTTTTGGGTGTTCGGTCAGCCATTTTGGGATTTGGTTACATTTTTGTGTGTTTTGGCTTTTGATATTTAAAAATGATAAGATTAGATTAATCTTGCAAAGCAGATACATAAAAGTATAATCTTGATATGTTCTGCGAACACATTATAATGACAGTTCTAGTCAGTCATGTAGTCATGCTTTAGGGACCCTGTCACTTATTTGTGACTGGAGAGAGTATTTGTCTATAGGAGGCTAAAAGCAGGTTAATAAAACCATAGAAGTACTAGAGCTGACAAATAAATTATTATAACACACAAGTTCCCTTCAGAATGAGAAGGCTAAAGTGTATTAGCTGTGACTTGTGAGGAGATAAAATCAAATACAGTCCACTGACTGAACCCTTGGTCAGTCCTCGCAGTTCCATGGTCTCCAGTGCAAATAACTCTATAAAAAAAAAATGGTTCACTGCAGATTGAGAATAACCCTATATCTGAGCCCATAAAAGGATTGAGAATAACCCTATATTGTGCAACTTCATAGCAAAGTTGTAATGTTTATATCATTGTATTGATTAATCTTCACATTGGTCACCATTATTATTGTGTGGAGCCTTCCTAAATTTTGTGTCCAAGCTAAATAAAGTAGTAATGGGCATGCACCATAACTGTACATTGACTATCAACTCTAAGGGAAATGCCATTTCACAATTTGAAGACACAACTCAGATAGTTCATACTAGTTAAATAACATATTATGAGGATAAGTACTGTTCATGGCAGATAAGCCACACATTTAGCTAAGAACTACAACTGAAATTTCACAAAGATACAGTTCATCATTTCAAAGGAAGTGATAGTCAAATCAAATATTTGTTGTGCTAATTAAAGGCAAGTCTGGCTGTCTGGGGAAGAAAGACTGAAAGAGAAACAAACACTTACAATTTCATCTGTAATAGCTGGCTCCAACTGGACCTTCACAGATGGATGACCATTTTTGTCGAGATGGCTTCCACCAGAGGCCAATATTCTTGTCCCTAACAGAATATCACATTATCTGAAAGAAGTCGCTACTTGAATATTTGTTGTGCTAGCAGTAACAGATGTAATATGCTTTCTGCAAGGTTAGTTAGCATTGAAATCAATTTTGACGTCCCAACAGTCTTTTGAACTTGAGCGCAAAGTTACAAGAAACCAATTTTCACCCCTTACAAATGCCATCCATCACTGTCCAATTTGTGGAGTAACTGAAACAACTTGGTGTCGATTAAATTTCATGGCCAAGGGCTAAAGACAAGCTACATTCATTACAGTTACAAATGCCATCCATCATTGTCCAATTTGAGGAGTAACTGAAACAACTTGGTGTGATCCTAATTTACACCTACAACTCCAGCAAGCTGTAAGCAAATCAGCGCAGAGCAGGCCCAGAAGAGAGGCCGGGAAACACCACGCCGACACACCGAGACGCCCGCCCCAAAATGTTATTACAATCTTGGCTTGCGCAGGCGGCTGCGTCTTCCGGAGAAGGACAGGGCTGTCGATTGGAGGAGGGAAAATCTCAGATCTAGCTTGAGAAGAAGAGGACGGCCGCGGCTACAGACTACAGTTGCTACTTATTAGGAAAAGTTGTCGTCCCCGAGTCGTCGTCGTCTTGGCGGCCGAGCAGGAGCGCGGCGAAGCTGGCGGCGGCGCAGAGCGCTGCGACGGCGTTGCCCTCCCTCAGCAAGACCCGCAGCGCAAGCCCGCGATGTCCCTGGTGGCGCGTCGTCCCTCGGCGACGAGCGACCGTGGCGGGCGCCCCGCGAAGGCGAGGAGCACGAGGACGGTGGTCCAGGTGACGAGCATCGCGGGGGCGGCCACGGCCAGCGCGGCGCCCATGGAGAGCAGCCCGAACACCGCGCCGTACATGACCGAGGCGTACAGCGCCGCGGGCCACGCCGGGAGGTGGAGGAGGCGGTGCTGTTGGAGGTGGCGGTGTAGTACCAGGCAGGGGCGAAGGTACGCTGATGCTAGTAGGTGCAAACGCACCACCCAAAATTTAAGAAATTAATAGAATTTTCTAAAATTTCACCATATATGCATCACTCATGGTACAAGTCTATGCATCCACAAGACAAGTGTACCATCCTCTAATTTGTTCCAGCTTCGCCACTGGTACCAGGCGCAGATGGAGGCGAGGAGCGACCAGGAGGAGGAGAGGAGGGTTGCGTAGACGGTGAGGAAGAGCGCGACCCAGGTCCATCAACGGCTGAGTGCGCGGAGGAGGAGAGATGTCCAGGGCGGCCATGCCGCCGGATCGGCTGTCGAATCCATGGATGGGCGGGAGGGTGGACGGGTGGGCGGCGGAATCGATCCAGCGGGGGATGGGGTGCTTGGCTTCCGGCGGTGGCGATTCCTGACTGGCGCTTTGCTTGGCTGGGGAACTGAGCTGAGGTAGCATGGGAAAGGGAGGGGAGAAGTGGGAAGAAGGCAACGGGGGCACAAACGCTATTTGGCGCACGCGCGCCAGTAAGATTACTAGCGCACACGACCGCGCCCGAAGAAGAAGGGGGCCGGAGGAGGCAGGGGGCGGCCGGGGAGGTGGACGAGGCGGCGGCGACGACGGAGTTCGGTGACATACATGAGATTAGGGTCCCGCCACTTCCCCTAAGATTAGGGTCCGGCGGCGGCGGCGGTTAGGGTTCCGGCGAGCTCCCCTAGTGCCTCTATCCTGTCCCCGGCTGTAGAATCTGCCTGGCCGGCCTGGCGACGGTCGTCGACCCGGTGGCGGTGGCGGTTCGGCCGGCGGTGAGCTCGGCGGCGGCAACGCCGCCGAGCCGACCGGGGCAGGATGGCCGGATGGGTATGGGCAGGCGGCGGGGGCGCACTTCGGCGAGCGACAGCGGGAGCAGGGCGGGGAAGGGGGAAGAAGGAGGGCTGCCCGCGGTGGGGGGGCGGGGGCGACGGGGTAGCGTGGGCGTCGTTAGGAACTGGAGGAAGAAGATGAACAGGGACACTCTTAGAGGGGGTGCCGCGTGCGCCACTTCGCGTGCTGGCACGCGTGCGCCGCGTAGTTGCCCCCACCTGACAGGAGAGGAGAGACACCTCGTCTATTTTCCTTACTGGATTTAGAGGTTTTGTTTTCGGTAAATTTGTCACCCCGGGGTTCTCTAATTTGCTTTTGATTTAGAGGGTTTTATTTTCGACAATTGCTCGTCTCAGAGATCTCTACTTTCCTTTTTTACTCAACTTTTTTATTTTTAACGACCCGAGCATGAAAGCTGCAGATTATGTTATGTTATATATATTGATGATAAAGAAAAGGACCCGCACCTAACCTAACCCAACGAGACATTTAGACAAGATCACATCTACAAAGGCTAACTAAGACGACTCTATCAACTAGCAAACCACTACTCGTGGTAACGTGTGCGACTAAGCAGTGCAGTGGATTGAAGTTGACTGTCGATACATGTTTCCCATTGAAATATGATAATCGCGTTCATGAGTTTGCGCATATATCTGGAAGAAGTCAAACGTCAAACGTGTCATCAACTCATCATGCTACAAGCCAAAACACCAAATTCATTCCACAAGTTCCAAGAGGGGAAAAGGAGCATGTTGGTTAAGGCTCACATGTTTCAGACAAAGTGCATAGACACAGCATTATATAATAATAAAAATATAAAAGCCCTTCGTTGTTGCTAGCTTTGTCTAGAATGCTTCGATATATTTAACTCATTACAGCAAGCAATTTGTCTAAAGTGATCATGTTAACATAGCAGCAATGCAGCAGAATGCCTCCACTATCACACTGAATCTGCACTACGGCAGTAGGGATCAGCCAGAATTAGAAATACAGCAGCCGCCACATCACCCAGATAAATGATAACAGCAGAATGCCTCCACTATCACACTGAATCTGCACTACGGTAGTAGGGATCAGCCAGAATTAGAAATACAGCAGCCGCCACATCACCCAGAGAAATGATAACAGCAGAATGCCTCCACTATCACACTGAATCTGCACTACGGCAGTAGGGATCAGTCAGAATTAGAAATACAGCAGCCGCCACATCACCCAGAGAAATGATAACAGTTTGTAAACAGCTTCCTTGCAGCTCCAGGACAAGAATACCAAACTCCATGTATTGACTCCAGCTTCATTCTGCAAACAGCAACTACCCGCCAGTACATTTCTACAGACATCTTTCTGCTTCATTGACAGCCACTCAGGTCAATTAGCATCAGAAGAATCACGGCAACAGCAACTACCTGTCAGTACATTTCTATAAACATCTTTGGCCTTTCATTGAGAGCCACTCAGGCCAACTAGCATCAGCAACCACCTCCAGTACATTTCTGTAAACATAAAACATTACCAAGGAAAATAAGTAACATACTATATCTTCTTTATAGCTTTAAGCCAAGCAACAGGTTTGCTGTTGACCGGGCTACAAGGCGAAAATCACAAGGGCGCAAAATAACCACCATGAAATAACATTTTCAAGCTATAACTGCGGAAACAGAAGGCTACAAATAAACCATAGGGCATATTACTTGCAAGTTGCAGAACATGATCAAATCGTTAAACAAAGTTTACACAAAAGAATAATACATCTGACCGTATGGATAACAACTAAGTGAGCCAAATGGTGGTAAACATTGGGACCTGCTCATCCCTGATGGCAGTTGTTGCCATCAGGGCAGCGTATTACTCCAAAACACATGACACTTAAAAAGCTGTGTTCAAGCACGTAACTAGAACATATATAACATAATATGGAGAGTGTACATTTCCCATTCTTAATAATCACCTAAACATGTATGTCTACAGGTGACAAAGTGAAAAAGAAACAGAGTAAATGATGGGGCGTGTTCATCCCACAAGCACAGCATAAAAGCCATTGGGGCAACTTAAAAGTCCCAAATATATGACATGAAAGGTTAAACTTAAAGCCTAATGGACAAGTTATAAACAAAGGTGGTTATAAATAAGCTTGTGTTCCATCTTAAGAACCACAAAACATGCAGCAACTGGATGCAATACGTATTGAATCATAGAACATAAAGCTATGTATGAAATTTCCAATCCCTATCCTTAATTATTAGCAGGAAATATAATATCAGCTCACATCAGTTCACAGTGAATATACTAGTACATCTCAGGTCATGCCACAGGCACTAGGCAGATGTAATGTACCAAACATAAATTAGGCATCACACACATGTTGCCATTTCGATGTCCTATACTATATATGACACAGCCATGGTTTTTGCTTGTGAGGATCTAACACCAGGTTCACAATTTCCAAAATACTGTCACAATTTCTGATAAGGTACTCTCTAGGCTTTAAATGACTGCATATTTAGTCACAATTTCTAACACACTACGGCTCACAGGTAGTCTCTCTCTCTCTCTCTCACACACACAAAAGAAAGCAGATTTTACCTGTGTTTGTTAATCGAATTTCCTTGCTTGCAGCCTACTTTTTCCATAGGACACCCTTTTTATGGCATTCTTCTCTTCTGTAGTAGAAGGTGCTGGAACACCTCCTATCCAAGCCAAATCTCGGTCCCAAAAGCTATCAATGTTCAGATGGTGCCATAGACCATTGCTCAGGAAGTTCTCTTGTGATTTCACTAAATGCAGTGGCATGATTGATCTCAGAAAATCAACTACTTCACGAACAGAATAAGGCCACAGTTTATCTCGAGAAGCTTGGCTACTTGGTATTTCCCATGCATCTGTATCAAATGCATGCTCAATAGTGTGTCGATGCAGGGCCACTACCTTCCTACCAAGCAACCTTGTTGTTGCATGTTCCGCTGTCCCATCAGGTGATCTTCTTTCTATATGAGTTAACAAAGGATGTGACCTAATGATGTCAGACACCAAAAGGTTTCCACTGGTATAACCCATGTCAGACACTGCGATGTTTGATTTGTTACTCCATTTTTCATTTGAAGGGAAGATTTTGAACACCAATCTATACAGCTTCTCATAAAACCATAATCTACCATCTATGGATAAGAAGGCTGGATGGTATATGATTAGCCTCTCATCAGAAGGACGTTCAAGCTTGATGAGAAGGTCCCTCGGTTCTTCCAAAAGCCGTCGGATGACATCTGGACCAACATTGTCCTTGAGCAACTCACTGATCAGGAGTCCAACAGCCGCATAAGAAGCTGCGCGGTTGCAGTCATTTAGCCCAGGCTTCAACTCATCACAAATCACTGACTTGAGTTTGATCTGCTTCAACCTCGGACATACAAGCAGGTTATCCTTTGTGAAGGATCGCTTGATGCAATACCCTCGGTTGTTGTTCACCAATGCAAGCAGCACCAAACTTTGAAACAGAGGTATTCCAGTGTCCTCCGAGAAATTGTACTTGCGTCTGTCACCGAACCCCTCTACTTCCATGTTGAGGTGGTTCTGTGTTGCATCCTCAACCAGGGAATGGTTCTCCAAATGTTCAGTCGGATCCACCCATTCCCCCTCTTGTGACACCCACTTCTTATCTTGTGACAGCAGATAATCATCTTGAAGAGCTAGTTACTCACAGGAGGAGGCTTCTTCTGATCTGATGAAAATCTTTCCTCTTGTGACACCGATTTCTTCTCTTGTGACAGCAGATAATCATTTTGAAGAGCTAGTTGACTCGCAGGAGGAGGCTTCTTCTGATCTGATGAAAATCTTCGGAGGGGTTGGTGTTGAGCTGGACTTGAGAGGGCATGCTGAAGTCCGGAGCTGAGGTGAGGCGCGAGTACCGCCGAAGGAGGTGCGCTGCGGTCACCCAACTTGAGTACCGCCCGAGATGGCACGGCCGACGTGCGCGAGCCAATGGAAGGAGGGGGGCACGTTGCCGGAGGAGGCACGGCAGAGGTGCGCAAGCGGATGGAAGGAGGGGAGCGTGTCGCCGGAGCAGGCACGGCTGAGGAGCGCGAGCCTAGGGAATCAGCGCAGCGCGTCGCCGGAGAAGGCAAAAGAGAGATGCTCCCGCTCATCGCAGCGGTGGCGACTCCAGTAAGGAGATGAGCGGGTGGCGCGCGAGGCGAGGCGGCAGCGACTCCTGCGAGAGAATGAGTGGGGTCCGTCGGAGAAGAGAAAGAAGAGCCTCTCGCGCTCATCGAAGCAGCGGAGGGCGGCGATGTGGGGCCATGCGTGTGAAGAGTGGTAGGCGAGGCGGCGGCGAATCGGCCAAGGAGGTGAGTGGGTGGCGTGGAAGACGAGGCTGCGGCCACTCGGGGGAGGAGACGGGTGCGGTTCGCGAGGAGGAGGCGGCGCGAGAGATGCGCGGCCATGGCGAGACCGGGAGTCGCCGCCGCCGCCGCCGGCGCGCTGCTTGGTTAGGGATTTCTGAAGGGAAACTCGTTTGTTAGGGTTTTCGACTGTGGGAGAGAAGTAAGAGTGGAGCGAGAATTTTTTTTATTTTTAATTTTTTTTAAAAAAAAATTTACAAAAATAGTCTGCGGTTTCAAAAAATGACAGAACTAGTCGCTCACAGTGAAAAAACGCCCACTGTCTGGGCGTTTTTTGTGACGTGGCAAACGTCCGGCCGGCGCCGGTGCCGGCGTTTGCGGGCGGCCCTCTGCCGGCCAAAAAACGCCCACTGTGTGGGCGTTTTTCTGCGGCCAGGGGGCCGCCTGCAAAAGGGCCGGCCTGTTTTACGGGCGGGCCCCGAGCAGTAAAAAAACGCCCACACAGTGGGCGTTTTTTCCTCCCCAGGGGGCCGCCTGCAAAACAGGCCAGGCCGGCCGCGCTGTTTTGCAGGCGGCCCCCTGGAAGCCAGAAAACGCCCACACAGTGGGCGTTTTTTTGCCAGCTGGGGGCCGCCTGCAAAACAGCTCGAGGCCGGCCGTGCACTTTTGCAGGCGGCCCCCTGGCCGCCAAAAAACGCCCACACAGTGGGCGTTTTTTGGCCGCCACCTATATATACCCAGCCCCCCCTTCAGATTTTCATTATATTCACTAAAATTTTCAGAAAAAAAGGGAGAAGAGAGGAGGGAGGAGAAGGAAGTAACGGCGAAGCCCTGCCAGTTTGAGACCTCGGTTTTTAGGTAAGTTTCTCATACATTACAAGTCTGTTGCTATGCATTAGTAAAATATAATGTGCACTAGAGTTGTTTAGTTTTTAGTTGACTCTGGGTAGATCCGTGAGTAGTATGTATATTAGATCTATAAATAATGATGTTAGAGCATTGCA
>JALGXP010000021.1:0-14586 GCA_023333625.1 Bothriochloa decipiens | reverse complement strand
GCCTGCAAGGATGCTGCCCAGCGGTGGCAGGTTATGGATTGGTGGCAACAGCAGTGGCAGTGCCAGGAACTGTAATGTTGGTAGAGGCGGAAAGAATTGGATTGGTGGCAGTAGCGGTGGCGGCGACAATGGCAGTGGCAGGAACGGTGGTGGTGACGGTGGCAGGAATAGGTACGGCGGCGGTGGCAGTGGCTTCAATTGGAATTGTTTCGGGCGCGGCAATCAGAGGAACCAGACCGAGGGGCAACACGGGCAGAGGAACAGCGGCGGCATGCAGAGGAACCACAAAGATGGGCAGCACCAGATGACGAGCGGCAGCCGGCAGCAGCAGGGCCAGGGGGTCAGGAAGACGAAGTGGTATCTGGTGCCTCCCAAAGATTTCCCAGCCGCGTGATCTCGCCAGGCAAGACCGCAGGTGGTTTGTTCGCGCAGCCAGTGTTGAGCTGGGTTGCTGCTCGCACAAGTGGTGCCCGGAAATACAGTCATACAGAGGAGCTGCTGCTGGCAAAGTGGCCAGTAAATAGATGTTTGTTTGGTTGAGTTGTATATGCTGCAGCTGCTGAACTTCCGCAGTTGCGGCCTTAGTTTACTTCTGGTGTAATGTTATTATGTTACAATGTTAAACTAATGTGTGAAAGAAGTGACTCTAGCTCCTTAGAAAACAACTTCGGCTTTTGTTTTGATCATTCGTAGAGCTGAACTCGTTTAAAAAAAACATTTGGCAAAATTTGCTTCTTCAATTTTCTTTCCTGGAATGGGTAAAAGAAGTGGCAAAACTTCTATTTTTCTTTCGTGGAAGACATACGTGTGCATACGATTTATATCAGTTGTAATATAGTTGTTTCAATTGAAGAAATATTATTGTGGATAAAAATGAAAATTAATCCATAACTAATGCTTTTCCCTGTAATTAAAAATGGGAAAAAGATTAACCTATGATTAGGTTTACATACGAGAAAGAATAAATGGATAGGGAAAAAGCGATAGCTTGAGGGTGCTAGGGATATTACCAGGGTTCTTCAATAACAATAAAATAAAATAATAACTTTTGCTTAGCATAATAAACTTGTTTTAACTTAGATTTAATTTTTAGAATAAAGCAATAACCTGCCTATCTCCCATAATAAAGATATCTTAGTGCTAGACAATGTTCCCTTTGGGTATTCTTTGCCACTCCTAATTTTAGGAACGAAGGATGAATGATGTCTAGTAATATGGGTGCTGCAATACATGCTAAAGAGGTGCTTCAATAATCACACTTGGTTTTTATTTCAAATGACATAAAAAGCCAAGTGTGGGGCACCCGACCCTTCCACTCAGGCATATCGGTTTGCACTCCATTTCTCACCCATGTTTTGCTCCTATGAGTTTGATTCTGTTTAAAAATGCCATAAATGTTAATCAACCTCATTGTGAAATAAAATCTTGCTGAAGCTATGAACTTGACTTTTTAAAGATTGGCTGATATAAATGTTATTCCTAGTTAATATAGTTGATACATCATTATTATGAAAACATGTCAACTAGGTTGTTGTGGAGTGAGACATGGTATGACTAAAGAAATCCTATTTTTTCTATGCAAGCACTTGGAGATTTCTATTTTGATAAAACATATAATTAATAGTCTTACTTCTCCTCAATGGTTAAACTTCCTACCAAGGCCATATGATATACTTTACATACAAAACCCTAGTCATATGCTACTTGTTTGAACATTGAGCTTCGTCAAATTATTCGTGACCTAGGTGAGATTATGGTCATGCATCCATGATTGAGACACGTACATCCACAAATAATTTAGCCGACTCTTACACTGAGAGTTGCGCACAACATGCACCTTTCCGTCCACCAAATAAATGTTCTACTCCTATACTAGGAGTAAACAAGAAAAAAAATAGGGCTATCAGGTGCCATCAAAATAAATGCTCTATATCCATATTGACATGTCTCTCAAAAGCTTATTTTGCAACAAGGGACATGAGACTGTCATTAAAAAACAGAGACAGAAAAAAGAAAGAAAAGAAAAAAAAGAGTTATGAAAAAAGAGAAGAAAAAATGGTTAGATGAAAAAAAAACTGAGAGACTAAAGATAGTCTTCTCAAACAAAAAGTCCCAATAAAGAGAGATGTCCTTCTAAAAGAGCAAAAGGTTAGACACTATATATATTCACCGAGTTTCCACACACTTGCTCGTCTCAATCAAGGTATATGGCTTGTATGACCTTGTGGTTCGATTTTGACTTAGCAATAATGTGATGCAAGTATGCCCACTTTCATACCTAGCTATGAAAAAACTCTGCTCACAGCTTTAGTGGTAGGTCATGAAAAAAGACACAAATTTCAAATGCCTTTGGTGAGAAATTATAAACAATTGAGCGAGTCGAGAGTAATATTTGAGGAGAAGTTTGAGTTATGTTTCGTTTGCAAAAATTACAAAAACTCCAAATGTGCTCCATAGAGAGGAAGTGATGACTTGGTGTCAAAGCCGTTGCACTTTCAACCGCTCAAGGCGATATTGTAGACACTATGAAATCCACGGGTATGAGTAATGACATGGAATAATTTTTATGCTAGCATCACATCTTTTGAAGTCCTGCTTCATAGTTACATATGACTTTGCTCGAGGACGAGCAAAGAACGAGTGTGGGGGAACTTGTTGGCGGTCCTTATTGTAATTTGTTAATCGCAAAATTAATCTAAAATGATAAGATTTTAGGCTAATTAATTTAAAATATTATTTTATCAACAAGTTTCATGAGTTTTGGTTCACTAGGTTTGTTTCGCAGAATATGTTAGAAATACGTGAAAAGGATAAAAAATACAGTGCACATATTCTTCTAGTGACAACTGGAAGTGCAAAGAGATAGATTTATTCAGCACCACAAAACAATGTGAGATAAATATGTACGAGTACTCTACACGCAAGCATCCATTGCAGAATTGCCGTGCACAACCACCATGGCTGTACACCATCAGCAGCCAAGTCAACTTGCATATTTGCATTAGCCGCTGATGACCAGGTGCAGCATGTGAGGACTTCCCAAATGTCGACACTAGCAGCATGCATGCACCACCAGCTCGTTCGTGGACAAGCAAGTCATGCACCGGGTCCCCAGGAGATTGGCAGTCGACCTGGACGAAGTGCATTTCCGTATCATAGAGGTGCGAGTTGGCGTTTGTTGGGCCTGTGGGGGACGCAGACGCGGGGGGCAAGTTGGCGTTTATTTTTCGTTCCGTCCTCGGCGCCGTACTGCCGTGGGCCTCTGTGGGGGACGCGGACGCGGGGGGCGGGGCAGTTGGATCGGGGGGAGGAGGGGCAGTTGGATCGGGCGGGGCTGTTTCATATCGGTTGGCGGGATGTGTGAGCTGGTTAGTGGTATTCTCTAATGGGACCGAGGTCCAGTGGATCGAGGTGCTAGGCTTCTGTCGATGTTTTATCACTGATAGTCTATTATCGGTGTACTCGGGAGGGTGTTTTTGTTTCGGGAGGTTGTTTTTGTTCGGAGAAGCTAGACGAACTATGAAACTCGGCGGTTACAGCAACAAGCTTGACGAGACAGATGATTTTATACTGATTTGGACCCTCGACTCGAGGTCGAGTAACGACCTTTACGTCCAGCCGCCGTTAGCCTGTTGCGTTGTATTAATGAGTATGAGGAATTGTGTTGTTCGTTGACCGTGAGGTCTGTTGTGTTGTGTTGTGACGTGAGGTATTGGAGGTGCCGATCCAGGGCGCCCTATCCTCCTTTATATAGTCCAGGGGACAGGAGTCCTAGTCGGTTACATGGCGGGTAGTCCTAGTAGGATTACAAACTAGTCCTAGTAGGATTACATGAAAGGAATACTAATTGGACTAGGTCTTCTTATCTCCACTCCGTGGGGGACCCGTAGGGTATCCCATCGACAGGGGGGCGAACCAGCCCGGCGCACAGAGACCTGGCTACAAAAATTTGATATTCTGTGGTCAGCTACAGGTTAACACATTCTTCCCCCTCTATCGTCGCGCCGACGTCGGAGCGGGCCGCCGGCAAGGCTGAGCGGGCTACTGTGATGGTGGTAGGGCTCCCTCTAGCTGTGGCGGCGAAGTGGCGGCATGGGAGCTTCTTTACCAGATTCGGCGACCCACGGGCGCGGGACGACGCCCCCTTGGCGAGTGGTTGGGTGCCGATGATGACTGTGGATGCGAGGGTCTAAGCGACGGCGGTCGGCCTTTGGTGTTCTGGTCCGATGGCTTCGGTATTCCGGCGACCAGATTCGGCGAGGGTGGGGGCGTGAGCCCCTACCCATGCCTAGGGCGGCGGTGGCCGGCCAGACCGGTGTACGAAGGCGTTCATCTGGGCCGGCTCGCGCGCGCCTCATGCGCATCAGCGATGGCTGCGTGGACGCGTGTTCAGTGCCTAGGTGGCTGGATCTGGACGTTGCCAGCTGCGGTGTCAGCCGGTGTCGATTAAGACGGCTGCAGCGGCGATGACGGTGGTCCGTGTAGGTGTTGGGCAGTGCTTCTCTACCAGTCCCTCTCCATACGGCTTTACCTACTACAGCGGTGGACAATGTCCATGCTGGTGGTGGTTTCGACGTTCACAGGGGGCAGCTCGTTGGGGGCGTCCAGTTTTTCGGATTTAATAGTTGGATCCAGCGGACCATGTCGCTGGCATATGGCGTAACGTCACGGCTCTTGGAGGCAGTGGTAGTGCTACCGTGTTTTGACGACAGTGACGCGAGTGGGCTCCATTTTTCTCGCTAGAGGTGTCGTCTCGTCCTTCATGAGGATCTCTCTCCGGGTGAAAACCTAACACCAGTGTCTCTAACTGGGCAATGATAGAGTCTTTGGATATCATTTTTTTGTTGGAGACGTCGCTTTTGGAAGATCCCATGGGTTGTCGGCTTTGGTGCCGGCATCGAGTTGTTGGGTCCCTTGCTCATGCACCAGGTGTTCGTACCGTTGCCAGATTACAGTATCCGGAGTCTCCAATTGTGGTCGACGTCCTATGATCTTTTAGTAACCTCTAGGTATGACAGACGTGTTTTGGCGGCGATTTATCGACTTAGGGTCATATCCTTCTGGAGTTGACTTCACAGAGCAAGTCAGAGTTTCTTATTGAGGATGTAATTTTTTCATTAGTTTTTTTTTAGTGGTACTAGTGTTGGCAGGTGACATAGATCTTACTTGTATCACTGACTACTTGTCGTAATAATTATGACCTGATGCATCTTCGAGAAAGGATGACTGAAGCCGAAAATATACTTTCCATTATAAAAAAGATTAGGTGTATTATAAAATATACCTATATAAAATCATAAGTGTTGACGATATTTTTTATAAATTTAGTCGTAGTTTTACTTAGTCAAAGTTTTCTTGTGGTTCTTGTGAATTGTTTGTGATCGAGCGCGTAGCAGTGAGCGCCGGCGACTAGTATCATCGGCGAGCGAGCTCGTGTTCACAACTTCTTTATTTGTAATATATAAGTGGACTAGCTATAGTGGAGACGCAAGCCGATCAATATAGCAAGCATCCGGCATCGCGCGAGGCATAGATGAAAGACTTGACGAGAATTATTCCTACGCGCCATGCCATGGGGCTTCATGGTTGCAAGCTTCCGTTACCAGGTGTGGGTGTGCCGCCGTCTTGTGTGTCCACCGCCCTTCTGCTGCTCCTCCTGGTATGCTTCCTGCTCTCTTGCTCCCACCTGAAACCATGCACCTGCACTCCCTTCGACAAAGTTCCCGGCTTCCTTCACTTGAACTCGAGCAATAGTTCCTGCAGTGGATGGGACAAAGTTTCCGGTGACCTTAGCTCTTACATCAACACCTAATATCCTCAAACAAACCCCGACGACCCCGGATTTTTCTTAACCTTTTATTCGATGCCGATTAATGGGAGCTCCTTCAGCATCCTCCTCACCACGAGCAGTTTCTACAAGTCGAACAGCGTGTCATCCAAACCACCATACAGTAGCCTGCTCTTCTCCATCCAACCTGCACTCGACCCTGAGCTCTACGAATTCTACCCTTTTTCTCCGTTCGACACGTACAGAATCTTTCGGCTGTCAGACACATCCTCCGTCGTCAATGTCTCCGGCGGCGGCAACGTCTCGGCCACAATCTACGAGGCGCAGCGTGGCGTCTGGGTACACATAGGCACAGAACAAGCGCCGGCGCCGGGCGGCGGTTCCTCCTCTGGTTACAGCGTGTGGATCGATTACTACCATGTCGACAACAGCGTGTGGGTCTATGTCGACACAGGTAGCGAAGCAGCAGCATCCAAGCCTGCAGACGCCGCAGCGAACGCGACGCTCGGCTCGCCATGTGTCATGCCTGAAGCAGCGTCCCTTGGATTTCGCTCCTCGGTGGGGCAACTCGAGCAGCTACACACGCTGAACACGACGATCATCATCGATGACGACATCGACGGCAACGACACGGCCTGGTGGAACTGGACGGCGGCGAGCAACAACACATGGGACTCGGCGGCGGACTTGCTGCAGCCAGGGTGTTATCCTAATCATACCTCCCTTTATGTTCCCAGAAGACGTGAGAAGAGTCATGAAAAGAAGACCATCATTATTCTGTCCTCCGTCCTTGGCTCGGCTGCTGTCACCGCCGCCATCTCGGCTGCCGTTGCTTGGTTCTGCTTCAACTCGAGGCAAAGGAGGTGGAGGAAGGAGCAGGACAAGCTCACCAAGGTCATGCAGAGCCTCCCCGGGGTGCCCGTCCAGGTTGACTTCACGGTCTTTGAGAGCATGCTGTTTCTAGTTCCGATGTTTTTTTTAATAATATATGTGGGGTTGTGTGCATAATTTAGGCTATGCTTGTTTCACTTCTTTCCTAGGAGCTTTTGGGTTTTGTCCAAAAGCTCACTTTGAGGGGTTTCTGACTTTTGCCTTTCGAGAGCTTTTGGTTTTTTGAAAGGTTCCTACAGATCCTTAGGTAGGTAGGGATATGAATAAATTTTTTTTTCTAAAAAAACACAGGTTAACTTTGCTGACATAAGAAGGGCCACCAACAACTTCCATGAGACGATGAAGCTGAGGAGAGGAGGATTTGGGGCTGTCTACCGGTGCACTCTTCCTGCTACCGCTTCTACGAGAATAACGGGGCAATTAGCAATGGACGTGGTGGTCAAGAAGTTTGTGCGGGGAGTGGAGGACCGGCGCTACAACGACATTATGGCAGAAGTCAGCATCATCAACCGTCTGCGTCATAAAAACATCGTCCCACTTGTGGGTCAGTGCACCTTGTCTTGCCTTCGCTTGGATAGGAGTATCCATTTTCTCTTAGTTTTAGAGATGCTCTTGTTACTAGTAGATGCTAAATCGCATTAAACTTCTTACAATTATGAACAGCAAGTTAATAAGATTCTAGTGTAACTATTTTTAGTTGAAAAGTTCGGGTAGTTGTTATATTTCATTTTGGGTAGCTGTTATATTTCACATGCCTGAATTTTCAAACAATAATCTTAGACAACCAACTAGTACAATTAAAAGCCACAAGGGATAATTGACGATTATTTCCTATAGTCAAAACAATCACAAAATTACATGTTGGACATCAGGAAAAATAATCAGGCACCTAAAATATAGGAGAAGTGAAAAGTTTATGTAAATAAAGGACCCAAAATAACATGCTGCCAAGGCAACACTTAATGAGAGCCATGTCTAATTCAAATGTAAAAAGAACACATTTAAAATGAAACTTGTATTATATATGTGCGTACGTATAATTTGATTCATCGTACAACATTCATAAAAGAAAGAAATTTTGAGTCATGCATGCTTTCAATATTATCTCAGGTTGGTCTTACAACAAAGGAGAGCCCCTACTTATCTACTATGAATACATGACAAATGGAAGTTTAGACCAACATCTCTTCGAAAGGGGCACCACCACCGCCACCAGGCGTCAACGGCTACAGCAGCTTCCGCATGTATCCCACCCAGTCGACATGTTTCAGTGGGACACCCGCTACGGTATTGTGAGAGATATAGCGACTGGCCTACACTACGTGCATAACGAGCACGAGCCAATGGTGCTCCACCGGGATATCAAGGCAAGCAACATCATGCTCGACTCCAACTTCCGTGCCCGTCTCGGTGACTTTGGAATCGCCTGCACAGTTGCCATTGACAGGACCTCCGCTACTGGCATTGCTGGCACCTTTGGCTACATGGCACCAGAGTATGTGATTACCTGTAGGGCCACACGACAGACTGACATCTACGCATTTGGGGTACTCATCCTTGAAATTGTTACGGGCCATAAGAATGGAGTTGTTCCTGGCTGGTGATGAGAGCCACATCACTTTGTGGGTCAGGCGTCTTCACCGGGAAGGGAAGTTGCTTGAGACCGTAGACAACCTTCTCTTTACAAGCGGTGGCCATGATCAGCTGGACAACGACGTTGTTGATGAGGCCAAACGTCTACTGCTGCTTGGCTTGGCGTGCACCAACCCAAATCTATACGATCGCCCCCATGACAGAGGTGGTGCAAGTCATCAAAAAGTTGGCACCTCCACCGAACGTGTCTCTCGAGGCACCGATGCTCTTTGGGCTGCCAGAACCAGAAGAGCGGCCTTGTACCCTCAATTCTGATGACTATGGTAGCACAGTGATTGCTACAACGACGAGCATTGTGGTCATACAAGAGCAGCCAATGTCTGCCGCCAATGGAGGGCGTTTCTTTGTTAATTAATTTATAGCACATCATCGCATGAGACATAGACCGGAACGTAGAGGCAGTGTGCTTCAGTGGTCATCTTCCGTCAGGAGGTAATGCGGCTACTGATTTGGTAGCAATGGCAGTCTAGAGGAGATCCAATAGGGTCACCACTCTTTAATTTCTTCATGTGGTGTTATATGTGTAGTGTACACCTACCATATTTTCTTTTATCATTTGCTTGCCCTTAGGTGAACTCTAAGTTGGCTGGCCAACCTTATGTAAATTAAACCTTTGGCTCTTCACTATGTTTAAAACATATATGGCCATGTGATGTATTCGATGAAATGTTTGTAGGATCTATTCACATGGTATGCTTACGTTAGAAAACCAGGCAAATTTAGGTTCAATTAATCCGAAAAAATAGCAAAAACTTTGTGACATCATATATGCGCTTGTGTGATCTACTCAGTTGAAAACACGATGACTATCAAACTGAATATAGCAACATATGCAAATTTAGAAAGTATACGCGGAGGGAGGATCAATGCTGGGGCAAAGTGGCGCCAATCTCATTAGTCTATATAGTGACCTGCTTGAAGTCATGCATGAACCTCAGTTGATGCAGAAAGATGTTCACAGTGCAGTTCCTTGAACGTTCACCAAGAGGTAGACTTACACACTATGGGAAACAACGGCTTTACCGATAGCCCACGGCTTTGCCGACTGCCAAAGCTAGGGCAGTCGGCAAAGAAGCCCTTTGCCGACTGTCAAACGGGGCAGTCGACAAAACTTCGGCTCGACAGTCAACAAAGCTAGGCAGTCGGCAAAGCTTTCTTTGCCGACTGCCTACAAGAGCCTAACAGTCAGCAAAGATGGACAGTCAGCAAAATTTGGCGGGCTGAAACGGCGTCTATTGCCGTGCGCTTTGTCGACTGCCCTAGCGTCTGGCAGTCAGCAAAGATATCTTCTTTGCCGACTGTCACGCCGAGCAGTCGGCAAACTGCAACGTGGCCTGGGCTGGGCCCAGGGACGGCCATCTTTTCCGACTGCCAGGCTGGGCAGTTGGCAAGGCGGCTTCTTTGCCGATTGCCAGTGACGTGGCAGTCGGCAAAGAGGGTGTTTGCTGACTGCCCAAGTTGGCAGTCGGCAAAGATTAAATTTTTTTTGAATTTTGAGTCCAAACTTTTTATGTAGCCCAAACATATTGTTTACAAGCACATGTTAGAATTTGGGACCTTTTTATAATATTTTGCTATATTTTATTTATTTATTTCATTTACTTGAATTTTTTCGCATAATCCAAATTTGAACTGCAGGTGCATGAAATATTAAAACTTAGCCATTTGAAAAATGGTATTCATGTTCGAGAGTGTATTTTGAGGTTGTGTCCATGAACTCACCTAAAAGTTTGAACGTCTTATCCACGAAACATGACCATTCAAGTGCGGTAGAAATGTTTTTAATTATATAAAATCCAAACGAAGTCCAAAAACTATGAAACTTGTCGAGGTGTCATGTTATCGCATGTGGAGGCTACGATAAAAATTTGAAAATGTTTGAAGTAAGTTGCGATGACGGATGTCCAAAACCCAGACATGTCCATATGTGATCACAGTCGATCACACGTGGAGATGTTTGGGTTTTGGACATCCGACATCGTAACTTGCTTCAAACATTCATAGTTTTTTATCGTAGCCTCCATATGCGATAACATGATACCTCGACAAGTTTTAAGATTTTTGGACTTTGTTTGGACTTTATATAATTAAAAAATACTTTTACCACACCTTGATGGTCATGTTTCGTGGACAAGACGTTCAAAATTTTGGGTGAGTTTATAGAAACGGCCTCAAAATACACTCTTTAATATAAATACCATTTTTTGAATGGCTAAGTTTCATTATTTCATGCACCTGCAGTTCAAATTTGGATTATGCAAAAAAATTAAGTAAATAAGACAAATGAACGAAATAAAGTAAAATGTTGTAAAAAAGTCCCAAATTCGAACATGTTCTTGTAAATAATATGCTTGGGCCACAGAAAAATTTTGAATTTAAAATTCAAAAAAAAAATTAAATCTTTGCCGACTGCCAAGCTGGGAAGTCGGCAAAGAGGCTCTTTGCCGACTTCCACATCACCAACAGTCGGCAAAGAAGCTTGCTTTGTCGACTGCCCAGCTTGGCAGTTGGCAAATAGGTTGTCGAGTGCCGTGCTTGGTAGTCGGCAAAGGCGCAACCCTAATTTATTAGTCGGGCCGGCCCAAATCGAACCCTATCCCCTCATTTCCCTCCGCAGCCCCCAGCGGGCCGTCGCTGCCGCTTAGCACCGCCATCGCCAATCACCGACCCCACGCCTGTGCATCGCCGCTACCGCGCGTTCCCCGGCCCCACGCCTACGCACCACCGCAGGCCGCCACCCAGCGCTAGCGCACTGGTTCGCGCCACCGCTCGCCTGCCCTGCGGCCTAGCACCACCGTGACCCACCACTGCTGCCCCAGCCCCCCCATCGTGCAACCCCACCATGCCGCCCCGGACGCCGGCGCTCACCACGCCCAAGGCCGGCCCTGGCCGTCGGCGCCCCCTGTTCGGGTTGAGCAGGAGCTCGGCCGCCCGGACCCCCTGCTCGAGGAGGAGCTCGACCGCCGGTGCCCCTTGTCCGGGTTGAGAAGGAGGTAGCAGGAGAAAGAGGAGGGAGGTAGAAGGAATAAGAAGGAAAGGAGGAAGAAGAAGGGGAGGAGGAAGAATAAGAAAGAGAAGGAGGAAGGGGAAGAGAAGAGAAGGAGGAGGAAGAAGAAGAAGGAGATGGAGGAAGAAGAAGAAGGAGAAGGGAGGAGAAGAAGAGGAGGGATAAGGGAGGAGAAGGACCTTGATCCAATGAGCGTCCACACAGTTCGTTGACGACATTCATCCACGTCGTCCTTCCCACCCATCGTCGGAGAAGAAGGTGAAGCTCCAGGTTGTCGGCCATCATGCTGTATGTGTCGTTGACGGCCTTCGTGCTGAGTTTGTTGATGTGTGGCCTTCATGCCGTATATGTGTCGTCAGCCATCGAGCTGGCTTCTTTCTTGCAGGTTTTAGAAACCTCCCCGTGCAGGGGAGGTTCTACCAAAATTTTGTACTTATGGTGTTGTTTTTCTTGTTTTACAGAGCAGATCTTGTCGGAGGGGACCGCATCACCTCGCCACTGCCCCACTAGCCTGTCTCCACTGCAACCCTAGGTATAAATCACCTCTCTTCCTTACCGTTGTCGTATTTAGGTCACGTAACCCAGTTAGGCATCTCCTGTCCGAAAGAGATACGGTCAGAGGTATGCAGGTCTCTGCATATCTGCGACTGTATCTGTTTTGAATTGTCTACATTTTTTGGATAGCCCGTGGATGCGTAGATGGGTTAGCTTCCATGTTCTGCTCCCGTCCGAGTCAGAGTTTTCGCAGCACCTCCCCGTTGTTCTTCGGATACACACTCTCCCTATGGGGATGTGTATCGGGAGAACAGCAGGGAGATGCTACCAAAATTCTGACTCAGACGAGGGCAGAACATGGAAGATAACCCATCTACGCATCCATGGGTGGGATTAGGATCTATCCTTCACCTATTAGATGATAGGAACGTCGTGTAGATGCAATTGCTGGTTAATTACTCGCTTACGCATGTGTATGACAGAGGATGGATAACTGTGAGTGGATGTACACGGGCTTTGCAAGTAAGACCAATGAATGAATTAGGGGGAACAGTGCCTTCCTGGAGCAAGCATTTTGGCCCTGCTGCTCATGGGTCGATTTGAATGCCATGTCCCTACAGCCATTGTAAGAACTCAAAAAGGAAAATACAGAAAGCAGTCTGGGTCGATCTTTACAAGCACAGGTTTGTGGAAAACTATATGAGGTGGGTCTTCCATGGTGAAGGCAACCATGGTGGTATTAGAGAGGAGGAGGTGAGAGAACGCCTCGAGGAGTTTGATGGAGATGCCAGGATGGCTGACATGGTGGTAGACTATAACGAGGCCTGTGGCAATGAAGGATTGGTGGTGGTGGATCCAGAGGAAATCACAAAGGCGCTCTACGAAATGATGTCTTCGGCACAGAAGCCCCTTCACAAGAACAGAACAATGTCGCAACTGGATGCCATTAGACGTCTAATAGCGTTGAAGTCGCAGTTGAGCCTGAGTCGAGATGACTTTGATCATATGTTGGTAGTTTTTGGGGAAATACTTCAGAAGGGTCATGTGCTACCGAAGAATATGTACGAGTCACAGAAGCTCCTTCATGCACTTAAGATGCCGTATGAGTCGATCGATGCTTGTCCTAAAGGGTGTGTCCTATTTAGGGGAGACCTTAAGAAAGCAACGCACTGTCCAAAGTGCAAAGCCTCTAGGTATGTGGAGGTAATCGATAGTGATGGCAAGAAGAAATAGTCAAAGATCCCCGAGAAGGTCCTATAGTACCTTCCTATCATACCGAGGTTCCAACGGCTGTACATGATAGAGGAGTCCGTAAAACAGATGAGATGGCACAAGGATGGCAAAAGATACAGTGGAAACATGGTACACCCATCGGATGGTGACTCATGAAAGTACTTCGATGACCAGCATCCTCTCAAAGCAGAGGACGCTCGGAATGTACGTGTAGCATTAGCAACTGATGGGTTCAACCCGTATGGAATGATGGCGGCCCCGTACACTTGTTGGCCCGTGTTTGTGATACCCCTTAATCTTTCCCCTGGCGTTATGTTTGAACCCAAGAACATGTTCTTGTCGCTGATAATACCTGAACACCCAGGCAACAATATGGGTGTGTTCATGCAGCCACTGTGGGATGAATTACAACATGCTTGGGAAAAGGGGGTGCTGACGTACAACTGAGCTACAAAGAACTTCATAATGCATGTGCGGTACCATTATTCAATGCATGACTTCCTGGCGTATGGCATATTCAGTGGGTGGTGTGTTCATGGCAAGTTTCCTTGCCCAGTATGCAAGGCATCTGTGATGTTCACCTGGCTAAAGAAGGATGGCAAGTTCTCTTTGTTTGACAAACATCATCAATTCCTAGATGATGACCATGAGTTTAGACGAGACATCAAGCACTTCACGAAAGGTGTTCAAGTCACCGACCCCATTCCTGAGATTATGAGCGGTGCCCAGGTCCTTGCCCAGTTAGAGGCTCTAAAAATTGATGAAGTCAATGGTGGTTTTAAAGGATATGGTCAGGAACACATGTGGACCCATATATCGGGCTTGACTAGGCTCCCCTACTTCAAGGACCTTCTTCTTCCACACAACATCTATGTAATGCACACAAAAAAGAATGTCACCGAGGCACTCTGGGGTACACTCATGGACATAAAGGAGAAGTCAAAGGATAACGTTAAGGCTAGACTAGACATGGAGGAGATCTGCGATAGACCAAAGCTAGTGATGAAGACCTCCCGCAAGGCAAGAATTAGAAAAGGGGCCCAGCCGATTACATCCTGAAAAGGGGCAACAGGAAGAAAGTGCTTGAGCGGGTCAAGACGTTACAGTTCCCTGATGGGTATGCGGTGAATCTGAGAAGGGGAGTGAACCCTAAGACTATGAAAGTCTTAGGGATGAAGAGTCATGACTTCCACAAATGGATTGAGCGGCTCCTTCCTGCGATGACCCATGGATACCTCCCCGAGCTAATGTGGCGCGTTCTTGTAGAGTTGAGCTATTTCTTCCGCTAGCTTTGTGCCAGGGAGTTATCTTGGGAAGTGGTTCGTGACCAGGAGCGTGCTGCACCTCAGTTGATTTGCAGGTTGGAGATGATCTTTTAGGGTTTAGGGTTTAGGGTTCAGGGTTTCAGGCTCAGGGCTTCGGGCTCAGGGCTTCGGGCTCAGGGCTTCGGGCTCAGGGGTTAGGGCTTAGGCTTAGGGTTTAGGGTTTAGGGTTTAGGGTTTAGGGTTTAGGGTTTAGG
>JALGXP010002047.1:0-10676 GCA_023333625.1 Bothriochloa decipiens | reverse complement strand
CGAGATCAACAGGTACCATCACATCCGGGCACCGTCCGGCTGCCAGCAGGGCGCACCATGCTATATTCAGGCCTTACCACCGCGTAACCCGTGGTCCCCCATCTTCACCAATGCGATGCGTACAGCAGGTCGACTCCCGGCCCAAATCAAAATTAGGCTTCGCGGTCGGAACGACTTATCCTTCCAGCTAAATGTGAGGCATAAATTCAATATGACTTGAGGACGTACAACGGACGGGGTCCTAGTTCGACACAGACGGGATAAACCACATTGAACCTCCAGTTCATTCTCAACTCTAATCTCGCCCGGTCTCGATTTATTATCTCCACATGGTTATCTAAGATAACAATGTATTCAACCATCCGAGTTACCACCTATAACTCGCGGATGACAGAAAATCACCCGACTTCTACCGATCTAGTTAAGCAGGGCTAAGTAAATAATCGTACCTGAACCTAACAGGGTTGAAGTATAAACAGTGGCAAGGAATATAAGTAGTGCAGCAACGGTATAAAACAACGCCTATAACTTAATGCAGCAAACAAGTAAAGGACTCAAGTTAGATATTTTGCAAACCACAGGGAGAATGCTCCGGGGCTTGCCTTTCAGAAAAGCACTTGGCTGATGGTCAGGACACTCCGGAAGATCAGCTTTGGGATCCTTTTCTGCTGCTGCTTCCCGAACCAAAGCTTCCTGTTGGCCTTCCTCTCCTGGTGCTCCGGGAACTACCGTCGCGAGCTCTGACGATCCTGTATGATGCATAGTGCGTATGAATACCGTGCATACATATAAATACAATGCTGATGGTGATGGTAAATGAATGCTCAGCTAAGATGAATGATATGATATTTGAAAACATGTATGATAAGCACATGTCATCTGCATTCTCTTCTACCGATAAATCTCCAAATAAGCCTCGCATTAAAATTTACTCGCACACTATAAAGAATTATAAACAACCATAGTTTTGCACACTACACTCTACTGAACCACAATCAATAGAAGATCATACATATCATGAATAGCATAAAAAGCATTTTTACACACATGAAATGATAACTCTAAAGCATTATTTGTAAATAAAAGAAATCAGGGTATAACTACAACATGACTTTAGACTACTTAAAAAATTCTGTAAAAATTACAGAAGCTTAATCTTACCAAATAAAGACTACCATAAAAATTTCAAGTCAAAACAGTAAGTACTTTATCCTGCACAAAAATGACAAGGCAGCACAATTCCAGGGGCATAAAATACTTTGCACATAAAAGTATATCAAACAATAGATCTCAGAACATAATTAGCTCTAGATTGACATAAAAACACTCTCCAAAAAGTTTCATGCACAAATTCCTTATACATTATTTATTATGAATTATTTATCCTCACATGAAAATAGGCACCATAACTAGACATAGAAAAATTTACATATGACATAGCCTAACAACATTTTTCATAGATAGAGCATGATATAAGAAGACTAACAAACTTGGTCTCACATTTTTCTGAGCAACAGAGAATTAGTTATGCATTTCCTAAGATAAATACAATTAATAGAGATAAATAAAGCTATACAGAAAAGTTTCACAAATTCCATATTTCATATTTTTTATGCATAGATCATCTCATAAGAAAAATACTGCAAGTTGAACCAACTCATTTGGATTAAAAATGAGCAAGTTATGAATTTTTAAAGTTTAAACTGAAATCTGAAATCTATTCTGAAAAAGAAAAAGGAAAAACCACTTTACACCGGGGACCCTGACATTTCCAGAAACTAACCAAGCCCTATTAAGTAAATCGCTGTGTCTGGCAGATTTACACCGAGAACCTTAGGGTTTCCTAAATTCTACCCCGAAGGTCCTCGTCGGCGGTGAGGTTCGGCCGGCCGTCCCGGCGGCGCTCCGGCGTCACCAACCGGCAGAGAAGAGAGAGGAGAGCAGCGCGCATCTATCGAGGGTACTCAAGATGGGAGGGAGCGGCTGGAGGTGGTCGGAGCTCGAGCGCGGCGGAGCGGCGGCACTCCGAGCGGCGGCCCGACGGAATCCGACCCCATGAAACCCTAATCGAGGCCATTGACCATCGTCCTAGCAGCTACCTACCACGACGCGTCTGATTAGCACCCTAATGGCGAGGGAGGATGGCCAGAGCGGCGGGACCACGGTGAAGCCGAGGTGCGGCAATGGCGGCCCGGAGAGAAAGCGGAGCGATTCGTGTATACCTCGACGAAACCGGCCGAGGCGAGGGTGGAGGAAGGTGGAGCAGACTCGGGCGCGTTCGATTGCGGGGTCAATCGAGAGAATGCACGGTGGACGGTGGCGAATTTTGGAACGGCGGCGAGGCGGGCTCGGGCGACGCGGCGGCGGGCAGAGAAGAAAATGAGAGGGGCCGAGGGAGAGAGAGCGAGGGCTCGGGCGGGTGAAGGAGTGACCGCGTTCGGACGACGCCCCACGCGGCCAAAACAGCCCGGCCTCGGCAGACCCCGAGCGCCACGCGGCCGTCGCATGCTGCCGCGGGCGGCCACGGCATTTTCCTGGTCGGGGATTTCCCTGACGGCCAGGAACCAACCGTCACCAAAAAGCTATTTTCACTAATTCAGAACAAATTTTTCTGCTTAATAACTCATAAACTAAGCCGAATTAGCAAAAACTCAAAATAGATGAAATGTAGCTTTTGAAGAGTAGAACATTTCATCTTAAAGAAGTTTTGCCAGATTCTGCCTAGATTTTGAATTACAAAAATCCAAATAAAATACCTTTTAAAAATTCCCAAAATGGAAAATCAGCCTCCAATTTTTCCCTTTTTCAACATTTTTGAACACCTTCCAAGCATTTTCATGAAAAGTGGTAAAAACAACTTTTGTTCCTTATAAAATTATCTACAAACTTCATTTAGGGTGCACACACATGCAAGCACTCTAGCTATCATTTCCAATTTAGTCAAACAAAACTACTCTAATGGTCCACCTTGGTCAACCATGACAACAAAACTTAATTAGCCAAAACCATGAACATAAACCTAGGTTCATTTGGTGTCCTAAACATGTCTAGGTTACCCTAGAGGTCATCCAACACCAAACACTCATACCACATATGCACTTCATGTGAAAGGCAAGCAAAATTTGAATAATCACACATGATACATGAAATGACAATCACTCTTTTCATCAATGCTATGCATAATGATGCTTATGCTTAAGAATGCAAATGATTATGCTTGCTTAACACCAGAGTGTTACAGCCCTTCCCCCCTTAAAGAAATCTCGTCCCAAGATTTGAGTAGACTAACCATTCTTTATGAAAATCAGGATATACTTCTTTTAAATAGTCCTCGGTTTCCCAAGTGGCATCGTTATCATCATGATTGCTCCAAGAAACCTTATATTGCCTGACCACACGATTCCTGGTCACTCGGTCTTTGACATCTAGGAGTCTCATAGGTTTCTCTTCATAAGTTAAATCTGAACTCAGCTTAATGTCTTTAACTTTAACGGCTTCCTCGGTTGGAACGCGTAGACATTTCTTGAGTTGGGATACATGGAAAACAGGAAATACTGCACTCATCTCTTCAGGCAGTTTGAGCTTATAGGCCCACAATCCTTTTCTTTCCACTATCTGATATGGACCAACATAACGAGGTGCTAGTTTTCTTTTAACACCAAAACGTTGCACTTTCTTCATAGGAGAGACCTTCAGATACACATAATCACCAACATCAAAAGTTAGAGGTCTTCTTCTCTTATCGGCATAACTTTTCTGTCGAGATTGTGCAGCTGCTATGTGTTGTTGAATTGTTCGAACCTGCTCTTCAGCTTCTTTAACAAAGTCAATACCATAATATCTTCTTTCTCCAGGTCCTACCCAATTCACAGGCGTTCTACACTTTCGGCCATACAGTGCCTCAAAAGGAGCCATCTGTATACTCTCTTGGTAACTATTGTTATAAGAGAATTCTGCCAAAGGTAACCATTTCTCCCATGAGCCCTTGGATGATAAGACACAAGCCCTCAGAAGATCTTCAAGAATCTGATTCACTCTTTCTGTCTGGCCTGAAGTTTGAGGATGATAAGCTGTACTATGATTCAGCTTTGTCCCCAAATCCTTCTGCAAATGTTCCCAGAAATGAGCAGTGAACTGAGATCCTCGATCAGATACAATCGCCTTGGGAATTCCATGCAAACGGATAATCTCCCTAAGATAAATATCAGCATATTGAGGCGGTCGATAGTCTGTCCGAACTGGAATAAAGTGCGCACTCTTGGTAAGTCGATCCACGATTACCCAAATAGAATCATGCCCTTTTTGAGTGGTGGGAAGTCCGGTAATGAAATCCATACTAATATCTTCCCATTTCCATTCAGGAATCGGCAACGGTTGAAGCATTCCGGCTGGCTTCAAATGAACAGCCTTTACGCGACAACAGATGTCACACCGTGCGACATAAGCTGCAATCTCCTTTTTCATTTTGGTCCACCAATAGCGAACCTTTAGATCATGAAACATCTTACTACCGCCAGGATGAATAGATAACTTTGATAAGTGAGCTTCATCCATAATTTGATTTCTGAGTTCTCTATCTTTTGGTACGACCAGACGATCGTCAAACTATAAGATTCCCTTCTCATCCACTCTGAAATGCTTGAGCGGCTGTTTCAACATCTTCTCCTTGATATGACCTATACCCTTGTCAGTTTTCTGACCTTCGATAATCTTGCTTTCAAGCGAGCAACTAATTTGGATGTTACGCAGCACAACAGGATGCATGAGGCTAAAATCATCTGCTAACAATGGTTGAATAGCATGACAATGTGATTTTCGACTCAACGCGTCTGCGACTACGTTTGCTTTGCCCGGATGATACAAGATCTCCATATTGAAGTCCTTAATAAACTCCATCCATCGATGTTGTCTCATGTTCAACTCGAGTTGAGTGAAGATATACTTCAGACTTTTGTGATCAGTATAGACTTTACAGAAGTTACCCAACAAGTAATGCCTCCAGATTTTTAGAGCATGCACAACAGCTGCTAGCTCCAAATCATGGGTTGGATAATTCACTTCGTGCTTCTTTAACTGACGTGAGGCATAAGCTATGACTCTTCCTTCTTGCATAAGCACACATCCCAATCCTATTTTCGATGCATCGCAATATACATCAAAAGGTTTTCCCAAATCTGGTTGCGCAAGAACAGGAGCAGTGGTCAACAATTCCCGCAAGGTACGGAAAGCTGTTTCACACTCCTCTGTCCAGACAAACTTCTTCTCTTTCTGCAACAGATTTGTCATAGGTTTGGCAATCTTCGAGAAATCCAGAATGAAACGACGATAATACCCGGCTAGACCAAGAAAACTCCGAACTTCATGCACAGAAGTCGGCGCTTCCCAGTTCATAACCTCTTGTACTTTGCTCGGATCTACTGAGATTCCCTCTTCAGATAGGACATGGCCAAGGAATTGAACTTTCTTGAGCCAAAACTCACACTTGATAAACTTAGCATACAGCTTATGTTCCCTAAGCCTTTCTAGAACAATCCTCAGATGCTCGGCATGATCGTCTTCGTTTTCTGAGTACACCAAGATATCATCAATGAACACCACCACAAACTTGTCTAATTCCGGCATGAAGACCGAATTCATCAGATACATAAAGTATGCAGGAGCATTTGTCAAACCAAAGGACATAACAAGATACTCATACAGTCCATATCTGGTAGAAAAAGCGGTCTTAGGCACATCTTCTGGTCTAATCTTGATCTGATGGTAACCAGACCTAAGATCAATCTTGGAAAACACTCTCGCCTTGGACAACTGGTCAAACAGAATGTCAATTCGGGGTAACGGATACTTGTTCTTAACGGTGACAGTATTGAGTGGACGATAATCCACGCACATCCGTAGAGATTTGTCCTTCTTCTTCACAAAGATAGCAGGACAACCCCATTCCGACACACTAGGACGAATGAGACCCTTGTCCAACAAATCCTTCAACTGATTTTTGAGCTCTGCCAATTCATTTGGCGGCATCCGATATGGTCTCCTAGAAATTGGAGCAGTGCCAGGCAATAACTCAATACGAAACTCAACATCTCTATCGGGTGGAAGACCCGGAAGCTCTTCAGGAAAAACATCCGGAAATTCACACACGACAGGAATTTCGGGAAGAGGGGTCACGCGAGTAGAATAGGACACACTCTCTAGCTTAAACTTTTGGGGTAATGGCACTTGAAAAGTACCCTCCCTAAGAGGATTTCTGATAGATAGCATCCTATTACCTGTATCGATCACAGCACCCTAGAATTTCATCCAACTCATTCCCACGATGACATCCACTCCTAAGCCAGGTAGAACTATCAAGTTCAACCGAAACCTCCACTTATCTAGGTCTAGGGTTGCACCCTGAACTATCTGCTTAGTAGTTATATCAGCCCCAGCTGAACTAACTTTGAATTCAATACTCAATTCAAGTATCTTTTGATCATGCTTCTGTGCAAATGCTTGACTCATGAAAGAATGCGATGATCCAGAATCAAACAAAACAGCGGCAGGGATTTGATTCACAGAAAACATACCCGCAGTCACTGGTTCACCAGCAAGAATTTCCTCAATCGAGGTGTTGTGCACACGAGCTTGATATGGGCCCTGCTGCTTCCTGGGAAAAGGGCAATAACGAGCAAAGTGCCCTGTCTGGTTGCAGTTGAAGCAAGGTCCATTGACAGGTGTCTTGTTAGCACCGGTCAAGTTGCTCTGTACTGGTTTTCCTTGTGGAACAGGAACTTTGAATGCTCTGTTATGCTTCTGCGGATTCTGAGCTGGATAATTATTATGCCTTTTCTGCTGCGGGGGCCTGAATCTCGCACCAGACATCGGTGGACGAAACGGCGTACGGAAAGCAGTTGGGGCTCTTGACTGAGAAGAACCACCTCCATCATGGGCTCTCTTACGATTCTTGACAGCAGCATGAACATTGTTACTGTTTTCTTGCATAATACAATCATTCAAGAAATCATTAAAAGTAACACGGGCAGAAGTACTCATAGTTTTCATCAACTTGGAACTCAAGCCTCTCTTGAAGCTAGCTATCTTGTTCTCATCAGTGTTGACAAACTCAGGAGCATAGCGACTCAAATTATTGAAGGCGTGCAGATACTCCTTCACATTGCGAGTTCCCATAGTGAGCGACAGAAACTCAGTCTTTTTCATAGCCATCAGACTGGGAGGAATGAAATTTCCTCGGAAAGCATGTGCAAAGCGGTCCCAAGTAATTGGAACACCCTGCGGAAAGGTGGTGCGATGTTGCTTCCACCACGTCCCAGCTTGTCCCTCAAGCTGATGGGCTGCATACTCCGCTTTCAGCTCTTCTGTCAACCTTAGAAGATGAAATTTATCTTCCATGGTATTGAGCCATTCATCTGCCTCAAGTGGCTCAGGAGCATCCTTAAACACAGGAGGTTTAGTGTCCTGAAACTCCTTGAAGCTGCTGTATTGATTTTGTTGAGGACCCTGACGAACATCGCGGGCCAAGTTCTCGCGAAGAAGCTGCTCTACATTGCGCTGGCTGCCCAAGAATTGAGCAAACAGCTGCTCCGCATTGGTCAAAGGTGGGGGTGGTACACCACGAGCAGTGTTATCAGCACCCTCTTCAGATCCACCATTGCCATTAGCACCAGACCCACTACGTGTAACCGGCATCTGCATATTTCAGCAAGAAGTACGTATCAGGTGAATGTTGGCATAATGAGAGGTGAATGTAAAAATCATGCCAAACTGAATTTATCGAGGGAAATAAATTCGCACAATAAATAGAGGCACAATAATTCCAATTTTTCACATCACAACATCACTAAAATATTACTGCGAACCATCGCAAAGCGTCTTACAACATCCATAAATTTGCCAGCATACATACACTGGACTTTTTAAAAGTTGTACGGACATCCCACCTCAAACACCATGTTCCAACATTACATCAAAATCTCGATAGCGAGCAAAAGGGTTACATGATCACCTGACAGGAACGCAAAAGAACAGCTAGAGACTAACGATCCTCAGCAAGGCTACTCTCCATTGTTGCTACTCTCACTGGAAGCACTGTTCATAGCCCTCCTAGCTGCTACTAAAGCTGCTCTCAGCTGACGGATCTCCTCCTGCTTCCTATGTACCTCCTCGTGAAGGCTAGCATTGTAAGCACGGACCTCCTCCACGTCCTCTAACACCTGCTGCTGGCGGATGCTAAGACGACGGAACTCGGACCAGGCTTCATCCCTAGCCTGAGCCATCTTCTGGCTCTCCAGCACAACCTTGTCTCGATGATGAGACACACGGGCTACCTCCTCTTGGGAGCGCTGAAACTCACGAGTCAACTCACGCTTCTCCTTGCGTGCATCAGCTCGAGCATCCTTGAACTCCTCATTTAGACGAAGTGCCTTAGTCTCCATGTTGACATAGGCCCCCATCATGGCAAACATAGCACTCATAGCAGGCGTGCTGCTACCCTGTGCCTCCTCAGGACCAGCCTCTAATGGGTTTCCCTCAGCATGTGGCCACCTAGAGAAACGGTGAGCAATGGGAAACACTCCAGGAAAAACCTCGGCAAGCGCGTGAGGTATCTCCTCCATCAGGTGCTCCACCACGGCAAAGGCTGCAAACGTGGCTCCCGTCTTGGCAGTCTTGCCCGCACCAAAACAGCGACACCCAACCCAGTGGGGGTCACCGTCCAAATGTGGGACTACTACCTCCACACGTGCCTCTCCATAGTTCACCAAATCATCCTTGTCCCAATAATAGTGAGGCTCCATGCCCACCGTATACCCAGCATTGGAGAGGATCCTCCAAAGAAGGCTAGGCATGGCGTGCTCCTCCAGAAAAGTGTCCACCTCCCTTGGTGCCGACTCACGGACAGCCAAAGGACCACGGGGCGCTCTTCCTCCAGTGGACTTACGAGCAGTCTGCTTGGTTCTCGCCATCTGTTCAAAAGTTGTATATCCCATAAGTTATAATTTTAAAGAAAAGAGACAACTTAATTATAAGGGAAGGAACCATGAATGTATGAATGAGCAAATTTAACCATGATGCATGCACGTACATACGTCCTCACGAACTAATAATCTAACGCTCTATGCGGTGGCATACATCGTTCTCTCATTATACGTAACTACTTCGTTCTACCGTTCGCGGTTAGTGTACCTGCAGAAAATTCATTTCAGCCCATATCCCATATGAATGCAATTCGATGTAAAAATTCATGCACCTTCCGAACAAGGTGAAAACACCGATTACTTACTACCCCAACAGTCGCGCAGAAGACGACACCGCCAGAAGACGGTCCCAACATGGGATACCTTCATATAAACATGTGTGCAACACGTAAATAATCCGGCATCAATAAGCACTCCCCTAGACTAGCATTTGCATCCAATCATGCTCTCACAACTCACACTTACCAGGGCGTAGAGGCAATTTGATCCATACATTACCATTCAAGTGAATGGCACCCACACGAATCCGCCATTGTATGGGCAACGGCAAAATAACAAATATGATGCAATTTCCCCCAAGTCAGTACTTAATTAAGCCACCTGAATCCTATTGGGCATAAAGGATATGACCACTGGCACACTCTAGTTTTCAAAACCATAGATTTGAACACCTATACTTTTTGTAAATACTTTTCGAAAACCAAAAACTCTTTTATTTTAAATACTTGTGAACAGTAAAACGCTAAACCTGCTCCGATGCCAGCTGTAACAGAACCGACCAATTTATTAGAGCACAAGCACATAATCCGCCATTAATTCAGCAAATCATATGATTGAGACCTAATAAACCCGGTAGTCCGTGAAATCTCGAAGGATTTCAAACTTTTTCGGCACGACCAAGATCGTAATAGTTTAGCGTACTCATTCACAAGCACCAAGTTTAAAACATCATCGGAGTACAAAATATAGTTATTACAAACCAGTTTAAAGACTCAAAGTAGCGGAAGCGATTTAGTTCAAATACCACACACACACATTTGAAATACAGTGCCAGGTCCTTTGTCCACATCCAGCAAAAGCATCAAGTAGAGAAGAGTGACCATGCCCAAGGTCTAGTCATCGCCCAAGGCGGGATAGAAACAGTTCTGACAATAACCATAAAGCATCTCACCATCTGCAAAAATATGGGAAATAAAACCCTGAGTACGAAGATGTACTCAGCTAGACTTACCCGTCAAAAACTAAAATAAAGACTCCAAGGAGTATGCAAGGCTGTATAAGTAGGATAGCTGACTCATTTAAATTGCGGAAAAGCTTGCATTAAGAAACATTTAATAAGAACCTTCTAGCAATGTATTTTAATCTGATTAACCTTATCATGCTACATTAGCACCTGTACTAAACAAGCATGGTAATAATTATTCAACAGCAAGTAACCATTTTCGGTTGAGTATCTTTCCATCTCATCAGCTCAACCATCTCACCTCTTGTTCAAGTTCTTACTACGATGCCGCTGCTCAAGTCAAGTGTTCACTGTCCAGGAACGATGGCGATTATAATCGATTACTAACCAGCTGGCGGGTACTCCTCACACAAACCACACTCACCAGCCACGGTGAGCTACAGGTCACCGACATCCAATTCAGGAAAAACGCGAGATCAACAGGTACCATCACATCCGGGCACCGTCCGGCTGCCAGC
>JALGXP010002046.1:0-10677 GCA_023333625.1 Bothriochloa decipiens | reverse complement strand
CCATTAATTCAGCAAATCATATGATTGAGACCTAATAAACCCGGTAGTCCGTGAAATCTCGAAGGATTTCAAACTTTTTTCGGCACGACCAAGATCGTAATAGTTTAGCGTACTCATTCACAAGCACCAAGTTTAAAACATCATCGGAGTACGAAATAGAGTTATTACAAACCAGTTCAAATTCAAATAAAAGCGGAAGCGATTTAGTTCAAATACCACACACACACATTTGAAATACAGTGCCAGGTCCTTGGTCCACATCCAGCAAAAGCATCAAGTCGAGAAGGGTGACCATGCCCAAGGTCTAGTCATCTCCCAAGGCGGGATAGAAACAGTTCTGACAATAACCATAAAGCATCTCACCATCTGCAAAAACATGGGAAATAAAACCCTGAGTACGAGGATGTACTCAGCTAGACTTACCCCTCATAAACGAAAATAAAGAGACTCCAAGGAGTATGCAAGGCTGTATAAGTAGGATAGCTGACTCATTTAAATTGCGGAAAAGCTTGCATTAAGAAACAATTAATAAGAACCTTCTAGCAATGTATTTTAATCTGATTAACCTTATCATGCTACATTAGCACCTGTACTAAACAAGCATGGTAATAATTATTCAACAAAAAGTAACCAATTCCGGTTGAGTATCTTTCAGTCTCAATAGCTCAACCATCTCATCTCTTGTTCAAATTCTTACTACGATGCCGCTGCTCAAGTCAAGTGTTCACTGTCCAGGAACGATGGCAATTATAATCGATTACTAACCAGCTGGCGGGTACTCCTCACACAAACCACACTCACCAGCCACGGTGAGCTACAGGTCACCGACATCCAATTCAGGAAAAACGTGAGATCAACATGTACCATCACATCCGGGCACCGTCCGGCTGCCAGCAGGGCGCACCATGCTATATTCAGGCCTTACAACCGCGTAACCCGTGGTCCCCCATCTTCACCAATGCGATGCGTACAGCAGGTCGACTCCCGGCCCAAATCAAAATTAGGCTTCGCGGTCGGAACGACTTATCCTTCCAGCTAAATGTGAGGCATCAATTCAATATGACTTGAGGACGTACAACGGACGGGGTCCTAGTTCGACACAGACGGGATAAACCACATTGAACCTCCAGTTCATTCTCAACTCCAATCCCGCCCGGTCTCGATTTATTATCTCCACATGGTTATCCAAGATAACAATGTATTCAACCATCCGAGTTACCACCTATAACTCGCGGATGACAGGAAATCACCCGACTTCTACCGATCTAGTTAAGCAGGGCTAAGCAATTAATCGTACCTGAACCTAACAGGGTTAAAGTATAAACAGTGGCAAGGAATATAAGTAATGCAGCAACGGTATAAAACAACGCCTATAACTTAATGCAACAAACAAGTAAAGGACTCAAGTTAGATATTTTGCAAACCACAGGGAGAATGCTCCGGGGCTTGCCTTTCAGAAAGCACTTGGCTGGTGGTCGGGACACTCCGGAAGATCAGCTTCGGGATCCTCTTCTGCTGCTGCTTCCCGAACCAAAGCTTCTTGTTGGCCTTCCTCTCCTGGTGCTCCGGGAACTACCGTCGCGAGCTCTGACGATCCTGTATGATGCATAGTGCGTATGAATACCGTGCATAAATATAAATACAATGCTGATGGTGATGGTGAATGAAAGCTCAGCTAAGATGAATGATATGATATTTGAAAACATGTATGATAAGCACATGTCATCTGCATTCTCTTCGACCGACAATCTCCAAATAGGACTCGCATTACAATTTACTCGCACATTATAAGGAATCATAAATAACCATTATTTTGCACACTACACTCTACTGAACCACAACCAATAGCAGATCATACATATCATGAATAGCATAAAAAGCATTTTTACATACATGAAATGATAACTCTAAAGCATTATTTATAAACGAAAGATATCAGGGTATAACTATAACATGACTTTAGACTACTCGGAAAATTCTGTAAAAATTACAGAAGCTTAATCATACCAAATAAAGACTACCTTTAAAATTTTAAGTCAAAACAGTAAGTACTTTATCCTGCACAAAAATGATAAGGCAGCAGAATCCAGGGGCATAAAATACTTTGTACATAAAAGTATATCAAACAATAGATCTCAGAACATAATTAGCTCTAGATTGACATAAAAACACTCTCCAAAAAGTTTCATGCACAAATTCCTTATACATTATTTATTATGAATTATTTATCCTCACATGAAAATAGGCACCATAACTAGACATAGCAAAATTTACATATGACATAGCCTAATAACATTTTTCACAGATAGAGCATGACATAAGAAGACTAACAAACTTGGTCTCACATTTTTCTGAGCAACAGAGAATTAGTTATGCATTTCCTAAGATAAATACAATTAATAGAGATAAATAAAGCTATACAGAAAAATTTCACAAATTCCACATTTCATATTTTTCATGCATAGATCATCTCATAAGAAAAATACTGCAAGTTGAACCAACTCATTTGGATGAAAAATGAGCAAGTTATGAATTTTCAAAGCTTTAAACAAAATCTGAAATCTATTCTAGAAAAGAAAAAGAAAAAGGCACTTTACACCGGGGACCCTGAAGATTCCAGAAACTAACCAAGCCCTATTAGGTAAATCTCTGTGTCTGGCAGCTTTACACCGAGAACCTTAGGGTTTCCTAAATTCTAACCCGAAGGTCCTCGTCGGCGGTGAGGCTCGGCCGGCCGTCCCGGCGGCGCTCCGGCGTCACCAACCGGCGGAGAAGAGAGAGGAGAGCAGCGCGCATCCATCGAGGGTACTAAAGATGGGAGGGAGCGGCTGGAGGTGGTCAGAGCTCGAGCGCGGCGGAGCGGCGGCACTCCGAGCGGCGGCTCGACGGAAATCCAACCCCATGAAACCCTAATCGATGCCATTGACCCTCGTCCTAGTAGCTATCTACCACGACGCGTCTGATTTGCACCCTAATGGCAAGGGAGGATGGCCAGAGCGGTGGGACCATGGTGAAGCCGAGGTGCGGCAATGGCGGCCGGGGAGAAAACGCTTCGATTCGAGTATACCTTGGAGAAACCGGCCGAGGCGAGGGTGGAGGAAGGTGGAGCGGACTCGGGCGCACTCGATTGCGGGGTCAATCGAGAGAATGCGCTGCCGACGGCGATGAATTTTTGGGCGGCGGCGAGGCGAGCTCGGGCAACGCGGCGGCGAGCAGAGAAAGAAATGAGAGGGGCCGAGGGAGAGAGAGTGAGGGCTCGGGCGAGTGAAGGAGTGAGCGCGTTCGGACGACGCCCCACGCGGCCAAAACAGCCTGGCCTCGGCAGACCCCGAGCGCCACGCGGCCGACGCATGCTACCGCGGGCGGCCACGGCGCTTTCCTGGTCGGGGATTTCCCTGACGGCCAGGAACCAACCGTCACCGAAAAGCTGTTTTCATGAATTCAGAACAAACTTTGCTGCTTAATAACTCTTAAACTAAGCCGAATTAGCAAAAACTCAAAATAGATAAAATGTAGCTTTTGAAGAGTAGAACATTTCATATTAAAAAAGTTTTACCAGATTCTGCCGAGATTTTGAATTACAAAAATCCAATTAAAATACCTTTTAAAATTCCCAAAATGGAAAATCAGCCCCCAATTTTGCCCTTTTTCAACATTTTTGAACACCTTCCAAGCATTTTCATGAAAAGTGGTAAAAACAACTTTTGTTCCTTATAAAATTCTCTACAAACTTCATCTAGGGTGCACACACATGCAAGCACTCTAGCTACCACTTCCAATTCAGTCAAACAAAACTACTCTCATGGTCCACCTTGGTCAACCATGACAACAAAACTTAATTAGCCAAAACCATAAACATAAACCTAGGTTAATTTGGTGTCCTAAACATGTCTAGGTTACCTTAGAGGTCTTCCAACACCAAACACTCATACCACATATGCACTTCATGTGAAAGGCAAGCAAAATTCGAATAATCACACATGATACATGAAATGACAATCACTCTTTTCATTAATGCTATGCATAATGATGCTTATGCTTAAGAATGCAAATGATTATGCTTGCTTAACACCAGGGTGTTACAGCCCTTCCCCCCTTAAAGAAATCTCGTCCCGAGATTTGAGTAGACTAACCATTCTTTATGAAAATCGGGATATACTTCTTTTAAATAGTCCTCGGTTTCCCAAGTGGCATCGCCATCATCATGATTGCTCCAAGAAACCTTGTATTGCCTGACCACACAATTTTTGGTCACTCTGTATTTGACATCCAGGAGTCTCATAGGTTTCTCTTCATAAGTTATATCTGAACTCAGCTTAATGTCTTTAACTTTAACGGCTTCCTCGGTTGGAACACGTAGACATTTCTTGAGTTGGGATACATGGAAAACAGGAAACACTGCACTCATCTCTTCCGGCAGTTTGAGCTTATAGGCCCACAATCCTTTTCTTTCCACTATCTGATATGGACCGACATAACGAGGTGCAAGTTTTCTTTTAACACCAAAACGTTGCACTTTCTTCATAGGAGAGACCTTCAGATACACATAATCACCAACATCAAAAGTTAGAGGTCTTCTTCTCTTATCGGCATAACTTTTCTGTCGAGATTGTGCAGCTGCTATGTGTTGTTGAATTGTTCGAACCTGCTCTTCAGCTTCTTTAACAAAGTCAATACCATAGTATCTTCTTTCTCCAGGTCCTACCCAATTCACAGGCGTTCTACACTTTCGGCCATACAGTGCCTCAAAAGGAGCCATCTGTATACTCTCTTGGTAACTATTGTTATAAGAGAATTCTGCCAAAGGTAACCATTTCTCCCATGAGCCCTTGGATGATAAGACACAAGCCCTCAGAAGATCTTCAAGAACTTGATTCACTCTTTCTGTTTGGCCTGAAGTTTGGGGATGATAAGCTGTACTATGATTCAGCTTTGTCCCCAAATCTTTCTGCAAATGTTCCCAGAAATGAGCAGTGAACTAAGATCCTCGATCAGATACAATCGTCTTGGGAATTCCATGCAAACGGATAATCTCCCTGAGATAAATATCAGCATATTGAGACGGTCGATAGTCTGTCCGAACTGGAATAAAGTGCGCACTCTTGGTAAGTCGATCAATGATTACCCAAATAGAGTCATGCCCTTTCTGAGTGATGGGAAGTCCGGTAATGAAATCCATACTGATATCTTCCCATTTCCATTCAGGAATCGGCAACGGTTGAAGCATTCCGGCTGGCTTCAAATGAACAGCCTTTACGCGACAACATATGTCACACCGTGCGACATAAGCTGCAATCTCCTTTCTCATTTTGGTCCACCAATAGCGAACCTTCAGATCATGAAACATCTTACTACCGCCCGGATGAATAGATAACTTACATAAGTGAGCTTCATCCATAATTTGATTTCTGAGTTCTCTATCTTTTGGTACGACCAGACGATCGTCAAACCATAAGATTCCCTTCTCATCCACTCGGAAATGCTTGAGCGGCTGTTTCAACATCTTCTCCTTGATATGACCTATACCCTTGTCAGTTTTCTGACCTTCGATAATCTTGCTTTCAAGCGAGCAACTAATTTGAATGTTACGCAGCACAACCGGATGCATGAGGCTAAAATCATCTGCTAACAATGGTTGAATAGCGTGACAATATGATTTTCGACTCAACGCATCTGTGACTACGTTTGCTTTGCCCGGATGATACAAGATCTCCATATTGAAGTCCTTAATAAACTCCATCCATCGATGTTGTCTCATGTTCAACTCGAGTTGAGTGAAGATATACTTCAGACTTTTGTGATCAGTATAGACTTTACAGAAGTTACCCAACAAGTAATGCCTCCAGATTTTTAGAGCATGCACAACAGCTGCTAGCTCCAAATCATGGGTTGGATAATTCACTTCATGCTTCTTTAACTGACGTGAGGCATAAGCTATGACTCTTCCTTCTTGCATAAGCACACATCCCAAGCCTATTTTCGATGCATCGCAATATACATCAAAAGGTTTCCCCAAATCTGGTTGCGCAAGAACAGGAGCAGTGGTCAACAATTCCCGCAAGGTACGGAAAGCTGTTTCACACTCCTCTATCCAGACAAACTTCTTCTCTTTCTGCAACAGATTTGTCATAGGTTTGGCAATCTTCGAGAAATCCGGAATGAAACGATGATAATACCCGGCTAGACCAAGAAAACTCCATACTTCATACACAGAAGTCGGTGCTTCCCAGTTCATAACCTCTTGTACTTTGTTCGGATCTACTGAGATTCCCTCATCAGATAGGACATGGCCAAGGAATTGAACTTTCTTGAGCCAAAATTCACACTTGCTAAACTTAGCATACAGCTTATGTTCCCTAAGCCTGTCTAGAACAATCCTCAGATCTCGGCATGATCATCTTCATTTTCTGAGTACACCAAGATATCATCAATAAACACCACCACAAACTTGTCTAATTCCGGCATGAAGACCGAATTCATCAGATACATGAACTATGCAGGAGCATTTGTTAAGCCAAAGGACATAACAAGATACTCATACAATCCATATCTGGTAGAAAGAGCGGTCTTAGGCACATCTTCTGGTCTAATCTTGATCTGATGGTAACCAGACCTAAGATCAATCTTGGAAAACACTCTTGCCTTGGACAACTGGTCAAATAGAATGTCAATACGGGGTAACGGATACTTGTTCTTAACGGTGACAGCATTGAGTGGACGATAATCCACGCACATCCTTAGAGATTTGTCCTTCTTCTTCACAAAGATAGCAGGACAACCCCATTCCGACACACTAGGACGAATAAGACCCTTGTCCAACAAATCCTTCAACTGATTTTTGAGCTCTGCCAATTCATTTGGCAGCATCCGATATGGTCTCCTAGAAATTGGAGCAGTGCCAGGCAACAACTCAATACGAAACTCAACATCTCTATCGAGTGGAAGAGCCGGAAGCTCTTCAGGAAAAACATCCAGAAATTCACACACGACAGGAATTTCGGGAAGAGGGGTCACGCGAGTAGAATAGGACACACTCTCTAGCTTAAACTTTCGAGGTAATGGCACTTGAAAAGTACCCTCCCCAAGAGGATTTCTGATAGATAGCATCCTATTACCTGTATCGATCACAGCACCCCAGAATTTCATCCAACTCATTCCCACGATGACATCCACTCCTAAGCCAGGTAGAACTATCAAGTTCAACCGAAACCTCCACTTATCTAGGTCTAGGGTTGCACCCTGAACTATCTGCTTAGTAGTTATATCAGCCCCAGCTGAACTAACCTTGAATTCAATACTCAATTCAAGTATCTTTTGATCATGCTTCTGTGCAAATGCTTGACTCATGAAAGAATGCGATGATCCAGAATCAAACAAAACAGCGGCAGGGATTTGATTCACAGAAAACATACCCGCAGTCACTGGTTCACCAGCAAGAATTTCCTCAATCGAGGTGTTGTTCACACGAGCTTGATATGGGCCCTGCTGCTTCCTGGGAAAAGGGCAATAACGAGCAAAGTGCCCTGTCTGGTTGCAGTTGAAGCAAGGTCCATTGACAGGTGTCTTGTTAGCACCGGTCAAGTTGCTCTGTACTGGTTTCCCTTGTGGAACAGGAACCTTGAATGCTCTGTGATGCTTCTGCGGATTCTGAGCTGGATAATTGTTATGCTTTTTCTGCTGCGGGGGCCTGAATCTCGCACCAGACATTGGTGGACGAAACGGCGTACGAAAAGCAGTTGGGGCTCTTGACTGAGAAGAACCACCTCCATCATGAGCTCTCTTACGATTCTTGACAGCAGCATGAATGTTGTTACTGTTTTCTTGCATAATACAATCATTCAAGAAATCATTAAAAGTAACACGGGCAGAAGTACTTCATAGTTTTCATCAACTTGGAACTCAAGCCTCTCTTGAAGCTAGCTATCTTGTTCTCATCAGTGTTGACAAACTCAGGAGCATAGCGACTCAAATTATTGAAGGCGTGCAGATACTCCTTCACATTGCGAGTTCCCATAGTGAGCGACAGAAACTCAGTCTTCTTCATAGCCATCAGACTGGGAGGAATGAAATTTCCTCGGAAAGCATGTGCAAAGTGGTCCCAAGTAATAGGAACACCCTGTGGAAAGGTGGGGCGATGTTGCTTCCACCACGTCCCTGCTTGTCCCTCAAGCTGATGGGCTGCATATTCCGCTTTCAGCTCTTCTGTCAACCTTAGAAGACGAAATTTATCTTCCATGGTATTGAGCCATTCATCTGCCTCAAGTGGCTCAGGAGCATCCTTAAACACAGGAGGTTTAGTGTCCTGAAACTCCTTGAAGCTGCTGTATTGATTTTGTGGAGGACCCTGACGAACATCGCGGGCCAAGTTCTCGCGAAGAAGCTGCTCTACATTGCGCTGGCTGCCCAAGAATTGAGCAAACAGCTGCTCCGCATTGGTCAAAGGTGGGGGTGGCACACCACGTGCAGTGTTATCAGCACCCTCTTCAGATCCACCATTGCCATTAGCACCCGAACCACTACGTGTAACCGGCATCTGCATATTTTTAGCAAGAAGTATGTATCAGGTGAATGTTGTCATAATGAGAGGTGAATGTAAAAATCATGCCAAACTGAATTTATCGAGGGAAATAAATTCGCACAATAAATAGAGGCACAATAATTCCAATTTTTCACATCACAACATCACTAATAATATTACTGCGAACCATCGCAAAGCGTCTTACAACATCTATAAATTTGCCAGCATACATACACTGGACTTTTAAAAGTTGTACGGATATCACCACCTCAAACACCATGTTCCAACATTACATCAAAGTCTCGATAGCGAGCAAAAGGGTTACATGACCACCTGACAGGAACGCAAAAGAACAGCTAGAGACTAACGATCCTCAGCAAGGCTACTCTCCATTGTTGCTACTCTCACTGGAAGCACTGTTCATAGCCCTCCTAGCTGCTACTAAGGCTGCTCTCAGCTGACGGATCTCCTCCTGCTTCCTGTGCACCTCCTCGTGAAGACTAGCATTGTAAGCACGGACCTCCTCCACGTCCTCTAGCACCTGCTGCTGGCGGATGCTAAGACGACGGAACTCGGACCAGGCCTCATCCCTAGCCTGATCCATCTTCTGGCTCTACAGCACAACCTTGTCTCGATGGTGAGACACACGGGCTACCTCCTCTCGGGAGCGCTGAAGCTCACGAGTCAACTCACGCTTCTCCTTGCCTGCATCAGCTCGAGCATCCTTGAACTCCTCATTTAGACGAAGTGCCTTAGTCTCCATGTTGACATAGGCCCCCATCACGGCAAACATAGCACTCATAGCAGGCATGATGCTACCCTGTGCCTCCTCAGGACCAGCCTCTAATGGGTTTCCCTCAGCATGTGGCCACCTAGAGAAGCGGTGAGCAATGGGGAACACTCCAGGAAAAACCTCGGCAAGCGCGTGAGGTATCTCCTCCATCAGGTGCTCTACCACGTCAAAGGCTGCAAACATGGCACCCGTCTTGGCGGTCTTGCCCGCACCAAAACAGCGCCACCCAACCCAGTGGGGGTCACCGTCCAAAGGTGGGACTACTACCTCCACGCGTGCCTCTCCATAGTTCACCAAATCATCCTTGTCCCAATAGTAGTGGGGCTCCATGCCCACCGTGTACCCAGCATTGGAGAGGATCCTCCAAAGAAGGCTAGGCATGGCGTGCTCCTCAAGAAAAGTGTCCACCTCCCTTGGTGCCGACTCACGGACAGCCAAAGGACCACGGGGCGCTCTTCCTCCAGTGGACTTACGAGCAGTCTGCTTGGTTCTCGCCATCTGTTCAAAAGTTGTATATCCCATAAGTTATAATTTTAAAGAAAAGAGACAATTTAATTATAAGGGAAGGAACCATGAATGTATGAATGAGCAAATTTAACCATGATGCATGCACACCACATACGTCCTCACGAACTAATAATCTAACGCTCTATGCGGTGGCATACATCGTTCTCTCATTATACGTAACTACTTCGTTCTACCGTTCGCGGTTAGTGTACCTGCAGAAAATTCATTTCAGCCCATATCCCATATGAATGCAATTCGACGTAAAAATTCACGCACCTTCCGAACAAGGTGAAAACACCGATTACTTACTACCCCAACAGTCGCGCAGAAGACGACACCGCCAGAAGACGGTCCCAACATGGGATACCTTCATATAAACATGTGTGCAACATGTAAATAATCCGGCATCAATAAGCACTCCCCTAGACTGGCATTTGCATCCAATCATGCTCTCACAACTCACACTTACCAGGGCGTAGAGGCAATTTGATCCATACATTACCATCAAAAGAACGGCACCCATACGAATCCGCCATTGTATGGGCAATGGCAAAATAACAAATATGATGCAATTTCCCCCAAGTCAGTACTTAATTAAGCCACCTGAATCCTATTGGGCATAAAGGATATGACCACTGGCACACTTTAGTTTTCAAAACCACAGATTTGAACACCTATACTTTTTATAAATACTTTTCGCAAACCAAAAACTCTTTTATTTTAAATACTTGTGAACAGTAAAACGCTAAACATGCTCCGATGCCAGCTGTGACAGAACCGACCAATTTATTAGAGCACAAGCACATAATCCACCATTAATTCAGCAAATCATATGATTGAGACCTAATAAACCCGGTAG
>JALGXP010002045.1:0-10680 GCA_023333625.1 Bothriochloa decipiens | reverse complement strand
TTTTCGGTCCATATTGACACGTGTCAAAAAACGGTGTCAACACATGCTCCCCAATTTCGGAGTATAGAATACTTTATGCGCCAAAATTTCCTCCAGGTCGTAATTCCCCAAACCGTTTGAACTTCTCCTCAAGAGTTGCATGCGTGGTAGTGGAGATCCTGTACCAACAGGCCCATATAGTGCTTCCTCCGTCGCGGCCCATTTTTCATCTGTGATTCAAACCCTAGCTTTTCTCTCTCCGGCGGCGACATCAACAGGCGATTCTCCGACGAACTCGATCATCGGCGCACTTGACGGTGACCCTTAGCCTCCAGTTAGCATTCTTTGCCTTTTCCATCTCCATCGCGGCCATGGCTATTCATTTCGACGTCCCCAAGGTTAGTCTTTTCCTTTTGCCTACCCTCTGACATTTCGTTTCTCCTTCTCTGCGCAGTTCATGACTCTTCCTTGTTCCCAATCTTTTAATCTCAGGAGCTTTACAATAATCTTCTTATCCCAACGCATCGGAATCACTTCATCTGCCTAGGCCCAATGGGAAATCCAGACCCAACCGACATTATAAACGCAGAGACCAATCGAATCCCCTTCAGAACTCAGAATTTTGACTTGGGACTCTGGACCGATACCTTCCGTTCTTGGCCAAAAACCACCAAGGGATGGAAAGACTGGTATCTGAGGGTCGCTAGGCCAATGGAGCTGTATTGGGCGGAACGCAAATTAGAACAGTGCATCAGAATATCCATTGCCGATATGGAGAGGAACGAGTCTTTATTAATTGCCGCCTCCTATTTCTGGTCGGATACCCTGAATGCCTTTATCTTTAGACATGGGCCAGCTTCTCCTACTCTTGCCGATGTGTACATGCTTACTGGCTTGGACATTTCTTCTGCTGATGACAACTCACTGTTCCAACGGAAATCCGAGCATCGGCTGACCACCAGAAACATTGGCGGCTGGACTGGCTATATCAATGAGTATAAGAAATCTGGTTCAGTCAATCACAGGGAACACTCAGCCTTTTTGAATATGTGGCTTGAGAAGTTTATTTTCTGTGGCAGAACAGTCGGACCGACCAACATGCACCTCTCTGCAGCAGAACTGTTGGCTAGCGGCGTCAAGCTCCCCCTGGGCCGATACCTTCTTGGCTCAGCCTACCATCTCCTCCACCAAGTGTCACAAAGGCTGCTGCAAGGTAAATCCTCGTGCTATCCCAGTCAACATTTTTGGAAGCGGGAAGAACATCAATCCCACATACGAGTTCTACTATCCATCGGCAGCAGCAAGACAACTAGCTTTTGGACAATTGCCCATCAACTTGTGTTTTGCCGATGTGATTAAACCAAGAGAGACCATCGCGAGCCGTGTGGATTGGCATAGAATTGTTACTCTCCTTCCCAATGCCGATATCTCAAATGCCGATCTTACTGACTGGGTACCGGCTTCTTTTGTCACTGAATCCTTCAAATTATGGTGGCAAGAATGGAAGGAACAGCTATTTTTCGCCTCTCCTCATTTTTACTGGAACTCTATTGATCCTGATCACGTCATCCCTACTGATGCAGTAAGTCTAAGCCTCTGCACTCCTTTCAACTCCTCCTTAATCCATCGGCAACTAACCCTTTCTTTAACAGGTTGATGACCCGGTTCCAACATTGAGTAAGAGTGGCAAGGTCATACGGCTGCAGCCGATATCCCCAGTATCCATCATCGGCCACAAGGCTCCCTCATTAGATGCTCCAGTGGGCCGCGGTCATACCAAGAGGGGTACCAAATCGGTCATATTTTCGGCACAGTCATCTCAGGTAACCACCTCCCTTTCTTTTGCCGATGTCGATTGCTGTGACTTACCGATTCCATATTTCAGGGCGCGAGTTCTACACTTCTAGGGTCTTCATCGACAACTCGTCCCCCATCACCCATCAACACACCTTCAGATGTCATCCTTGTCGACTCTCCAGAGGTATGTTTCTCCAATTTTAACCCAATTTCAACTATTATAATTAGCACTAATTACTCCATTTACTTGTAGCAACAAGTGGACACATCTGTAGCTATTTCAGCCAATCCAAAACCACAGTCCTCTGGTGCCGATGCCCCCCAGTCATCTGGGTTTGAGGAACCACAGCCTAAGCGCAAAGCTTCATCTTACGTAGCCCTTCAATCAAAACGATCAAAAATTGCATCGGCACTTTCCACAGTTCCAGCACCATCTCTTCAGTCAACACCGTCGGATGTGCCAGCACCAGGATCACTAACAGCACCTCAAGAAACACTTGCCGATATAGCCACAGACTTGCCACCACTCAGCCCTGCCAGAACTGATCCATCGGTAAGCATTGCTGAGGACATATTGCAAGCTGCCTCCTCCAGCCAAATGCAAGAAATCGCCTTGAAGCAAGTAAGTTAACCATTATTCTGCAATATTCATTCTCCTGTAACTGACTAATCCCCTCGCAGGAACAAGACTCTCCAAACAGCCTATTCTCTTTTACTGTCAACATTCCTGACGATGAAGAAGAAGAAAGTTCTGCGCTTGCCTTAGGAACTGTATCAGCTGAGGTCAGAACCAAATTAGAAACATTATTATCTTTGTTGCATCAAGATACACCTTAGCTGGTCCAAGATTCAGACTCCACAAGAGCAATTTTCAAAGCGATTCGTGGCCAAGTCCCTGACAATATTGAAGAAATCCTTTTCCATGCCGCCCACCTTGAGAGCCGACAACTCCAGTACCAAAAAGCCGCTCGACGAATTGCCGATAGAGCCGCTCAATCAAAACTTAAAGAAGAAATATTACAATTCAAGCAGGCCGCCGAAGAAAAGCACAGAAGCATGAGCAACTTAGAGGCTTCGGGCGCCGATCTTGAAAAGAAAATTACTGATCTATCGGCAAAGAGAATAGCTTTATTGGCCGAGCTGAAAGAGGTGGAAGCAGCCCTAAACCAAGCCGTACAGGAGAAAGACAACCTGTCCAACACTTTAAAAATTCTTCAAAAGGACAGAGACAATCAAGCCCGTATGGCGCTGACGCTGAGGAGAAAACTTAAACCGATAGAGGGCATTGCCGATGCGGACGTCAGGGAAGTGGAAGAAGCCGACCAGATTCGCCTGCGTGCGATAACCGCTATTCAATCCTTCCTTAGTTTGTAGACTTCACTCATCGGTTTTGTCAAGTTATCGGCAATCTGAACTTTGTCAATTGACTGTGAATGTAATATAATGCCGATATCTTTATTCCTGTATTTTATGCATCCGTCCAAATTCTGGGGTAGTATTTCTTTAAATATTTCCCATTTAATGCTCTGGGAAATATAACTCCTTCGAGGGTTTCTAAGATGTATGCGTTACCAGGAGCCAACTGATTTATCCGATAAGGACCTTCCCAATTAGGGGACCACTTGCCGAATTTTGAACTCTTAGTCCCAATCGGCAAAACCAATTTCCAGACTAAATCTCCATTTGCAAATTCTTTTACTTTCACCTTTCTATCATACCACCTAGCAACCCTCTCTTTATTTTCTTCGACGCTAATTAAGGCCTTTAGCCGATGACCTGCTAAATCTTCTAATTCATCTCTCATAAGCATGTCATACTCATCGGCTGTCAAGTGATCCTGAGAAAATACACGCCTAGAACCAGTCTTAATTTCCCAAGGTAAGACTGCATCATGCCCATATACCAATTGATATGGTGAGACCTTAATTACACCATGACACGCCATCCGATATGACCATAAAGCTTCATTTAAAAGAGCATGCCACCTCCTAGGATTTTCCTCAACTTTTCGTTTAATAAGCTTGATTATTCCTTTATTAGATGCTTCAGCCTGACCGTTAGCTTGCGCATAATAAGGAGAGGAATTTAGAACTTTAATTCCCATACCGATGGCAAAATTATCAAATTCTCCTGATGTGAACATAGTTCCTTGATCGGTAGTAATAGTCTGAGGAATACCAAATCGGTAAACAATATGTTCTTTCACAAAATCAATCATATTTGCCGATGACACTTTCTTTAAAGGAATTGCTTCAACCCACTTTGTGAAATAATCGGTAGCAACGAGTATGAATTTATGTCCTTTACTCGACGGTGGGTAGATCTGACCGATGAGATCAATAGCCCATCCTCTAAACGGCCAAGGTTTGATTATAGGATTCATTGCCGATGCAGGTGCTCTTTGAATATTACCGAATTTCTGACATGACTGGCACCCTTTGAAATATTTAAAACAATCCTCGAGAATTGTCGGCCAATAATACCCGTTCCTCCTAATCATCCATTTCATTTTAAATGCCGATTGATGTGCCCCACACACTCCTTCATGAATCTCACCCATTAAACTCTTCGATTCCTCTTTACTAAGGCATTTGAGTAAAACCCCATCCAAAGTGCGATAATATAATTCAGTATCAAGGAGCACATACTTGGTAGCTTGAAACCTTATACGTCTCTCCACTTTCCTAGACGGATTTTTTAAGTAATCGGCAATATCCCTTCTCCAGTCATCGGCATCAATTACCGATGTCAACACTTCTCGGATCAGTTGATATCCCGAAGCATGCTGTGCTAGCCGATTAGCTTCTTCATTGTGCAGTCTGGGAATGTGTTCAAGTCAAAAATCTTTAAACTCCTTTAATATTTGCAGGCACCTCCCATGATAAGTAATCAAGACTTCACTTCGGCATTCATATGTTCCAATCAACTGATTAATGACTAGCATGGAATCCCCAAAGACTTCAACTGTATCGGCATGAATTTCTCTGAGCAATTCTAACCCTTTTAGTAAAGCTTGATATTCAGCCTGATTATTTGTTGAAGTGCCAGCAATCGGCAATGAAAATTCATATTTCTTCCCTCGAGGCGAGATTAATACAATACCAATTCCTGCTCCTTCACCACAAGTAGATCCATCAAAGAAAAGTGTCCATGGAGCAATCTCAGCATAATCTATCACATGCAATGTTGAGTAACAAAATCGGCCATTATCTGCCCTTTAACCGCTTTAGCCGATTCATGATGTAAATCAAATTCTGATAATGCTAAGATCCACTTGCCGATTCTTCCTTTCAAAATTGGCATTGACAACATATGCTTAACCACATCGTCTTTGCATATGACAGTGCATTCAGCCGATAACAAATAATGCCTTAATTTTGTGCAAGAGAAATATAAACACAAACATAATTTCTCAATGGCCGAATACCTGGTCTCAGCGTCTATCAGTCTTCTGCTCAAATAATATATTACACGTTCTTCCCCTTCAAACTCTTGAATTAATGCTGATCCGATAACATTATCATCGGCAGACAAATACAACTTGAAAGGTTTCCCGTGTTGAGGCGGAACCAATACTGGAGGATTTACCAAATACTTTTTAATTTCTTCTAAAGCTAATTGCTGCTCTGTTCCCCATACAAATTCCTGATCGGCTTTTAATTTTAATAAAGGACTGAAGGCTTTGATCTTTCCTGACAGATTAGATATAAATCTTCGAATAAAATTAATCTTGCCGATCAAGGATTGCAACTCAGTCTTATCGGCAGGAGCAACAACCTTATTAATTGCATCAATAGATTTCCTGCTGATTTCAACACCTCTTTGATGTACCATGAAGCCTAAGAATTGACCTGCCGATACACCAAATGCGCATTTAGTAGGATTCATCTTTAAACCATGCTTTCTGGTGCACTCCAAGATTTTTCGCAGATCAGTCAGATGACTCTCAAAACCTTCAGATTTGACCACCACATCATCTATGTAGATTTCAACCAGTGTGCCGATGTATTTATGGAAGATAAAATTCATAGCCCTCTGATAGGTAGCACCGGCATTTTTTCAAGCCGAAGGTCATGACAATCCATTCGAATAAACCCACATGACCTGGACACCTAAAAGCAGTCTTGGAAATATCCTCTTCAGCCATGAAAATTTGGTTATAACCGGCATTACCATCCATGAAGCTGATGATCTGATGTCCAGCTGCAGCATCAATCAATAAATCGGCAACAGGCATTGGATAGCCATCCATCGGTGTGGCTTTATTAAGATTCCTGAAATCAATACACACACGAAGTTTTCCATTTTTCTTATAAACAGGAACCACGTTAGAAATCCATTCGGCATATCGACATTGCCGAATAAAGCCAGCTTCAATTAACCTTGTGATTTCGGCTTTAATATCAGGTAACACTTTAGGATTACATCGGCGTGCGGGCTGTTGATGAGGCCGAAATCCTGGCTTAATAGGCAACCGATGTTCAACTATTGACCGATCTAATCCAGGCATTTCTGTATAATCCCAAGCAAAACAGTCCTTATATTCTCTCAAAATATCAATCATTTGCTGTTTACATTGAGAATCTAACTTGGCACTAATAAAAGTTGGCCTCGGCCTGTCACCGTTACTAATATCTATTTCCACTAAATCATCAGCCGATGTGAACCCATGACCAAGCTTTCCACCATCGGCAAACTGATCCATTAAAATTCATCTTTAGAACTGACTGCTTGGATCGGTGTGAGCTCATAATCGGCAACCCTAAGAAATTCCGTATCCCATGCTTCTCCCGATATGCACTTTGTCCGTTCATAGGTCTCAGAATCAGCCGATGCGATTATATAAGAAGAATCACCAGGGATAATTTCAATCTTGTCTCCAATCCACTGTACGAGGCACTGATGCATCGTAGAAGGAACACAACAGTTGGCATGAATCCAATCCCTTCCTAGGAGCAAATTATAGTTACCTTTGCCGTTAACGATAAAGAAGGTGGTAGGCAAAGTCTTGCTGCCGATAGTCAACTCAACACATAATGCCCCTTTAGCCGGAGACACATTGCCTTCAAAATCTTTAAGCATCATATCTGTCTTGGTTAAATCTTGGTCTCCTTTTCCAAGTCTTCGGAACATAACATACGGCATGATATTAATCGCCGCTCCTCCATCTATGAGTATTTTTGACACTGGCTGTCCATCAACCCTGCCTTTAACAAACAAAGCTTTGAGGTGTTGCCTTTCATCATCGGCAGGCTTTTCAAACACAGCCATCATTGGATCCAGAGTTAGTTGAGCTGCTTCATCAGCAAAAACTGCCTGTTCCTTGTCACCTGGCGCCAAGAACTCCATCGGCAACATGAAGACCATGTTAACATCTGCCGATGGACTTTCACCCTTATGTTTTGGTTGCCATACTTGAGTCGTTGCCTTTGGGATGCTTTCTCTTGGGCACTGTAAGTCTTCTTGACGCATACGCTGTTCCCTTCTTTTTTGAGTTTTCGTCAATCCTTCAGGGCACCATTGGGGCAGCTTTGTTTTCCAAACAGGCTGATAATGCTTTGTGTTCTGCTCATGGAGGCCTATGTTTGGATCCCGGCAGAATATCCCTTCATCAGGAACCCTTTCGTTAGCCATCTCTTCAAGCCTTGCATGACTATTTGGGAAACAATCAATATTCCTGCCAAGCCTGTCATGCACGCTAACTCTGCCCCCCAGCCGATCAAATGCTGATACCTTTTCTTTGATCGGCTTATCAATGCGTAGCCCTCGATTACTAGAGTGACGTTGTCTCTCTACCCGATCATTTAAATAGTAACCATTACACTCAGGGCAGGTATCGGCAGTGGGCAATTTAATGCCTTCTTCCCAGCAATGAATGAAAAAAAGGGCAATTCCAGTGATCTTCATGTCGACGTAACTCTTCCTGTTGCTGCCGATACCGATCCTCACACTGTTGCCGATACCGATCCTCATGTTGCCGATACTGAACACCATATGGAGCAGGCCTCAGAGGTCTTCTGGAGCTACTACCTTCATCAACAATTCTTTTCCCTTTAGCGCCATCGGCAGGTTTCTTTCCCTTTACGTCCTCAATAATTATTTGATTCTTAGGGTCTACCGATGCATTTCTTCTAGCAGCTTCCGATGTTAACACTTTGGTTTTGCCTTTAGCCTCCACCATATTTGCAGCGAACGGATGTTGATCAATTTTCATCGGCTTCTGAGCTTTTGAATTATCAAACTTGATTTTCCCAGATTCGATAGCCGACTGCAACTGTTGCCTAAACACCTTGCAATCATTGGTACTGTGCGAGGTAGCATTATGCCATTTGCAGTACCTAATCTTTTTCAACTCTTCTGCCGATGGAATCACATGATGAGGAGACAGCTTAATTTGACCCTCTTGGAGCAAAAGATCAAATATCCTATCGGCCTTGGTGATATCAAATAGAAACTTTTCTGGCTCTTTCTGACCGAAAGGACATGATATCGGCTTCTTATTCTTTACCCATTCGGCCAAACCGATAATTGGTTCATCATCAGAGTCTGAATCTTCTGCTTCTTCTACAAAGGACACCTTTTTATTCCAATTCTTCCTGGGTTCAAAAACCCTAGTGTCCTGATCAGAAATCCTTTGCACAATATGACTCAAACTTTCAAACTCTTGTGACCCATATTTTTCTCTGATATGTGGCAGTAACCCTTGAAGAGCTAAATCGGCTAACTGCCGATCATCAAGCACTAAGTTGTAGCATTTATTCTTCACATCCCTTAGCCTGTGTACGAAACTTTCTACTGACTCATTACTGCGTTGTCTCAATTTTGTCAAATCAGTCAGCTTCTTTTCACGTACCCCAGCAAAGAAGTATTTGTGAAATTGCTTCTCTAGATCGGCCCATGTAATAACAGAATTAGGTGGTAACGAAATAAACCACGCAAAAGCCGATCCAGACAATGATGAGGAAAATAATCGAACCCTTAATTCATCCCTGTTAGCGGCTTCTCCACACTGGATGATGAATCGGTTGATGTGTTCCATTGTTGACGTATCATCTTGCCCAGAAAACTTAGTGAAATCTGGCACCTTGTACCGATTCGAGAAAGGAATCGAGTAATAAGATGAAGGGTACGGAGTTCGATAAGAGTAAGTATTGACCTTGGGCTGAATCCCAAATTGCTCTTTCATCACTTCTGCAATCCTATCGGTCAAGAGTGCATCATGATCTTGCTGATGTACTGGCTGGATCTCTACTGGAGGCGTTGGCTGATATGCTTCTACATACCCCTGTGGCACTTGGCTTGGATAAATCGGCATATTCAAGGCACCAACCTGCGGAGTAAAGTTCATCGTCTGTTTTACCGATGCTTGCTCCTGGACAGTTGTCTGTGGAATATACCGTTGAGTCCCTATTGCTTGATGGCTTGGTTGAATAGCAGATTGCTGGGTTGGCGCTTGCCCCGACCAATTGAGACTGTAATTCATCGGCACCTGGCTTGCCGATGGCTGATAGCTTGTAGACAATTGATGCTCTTGTATAGACGGATGGTAGCTAACATAATTGCCCTGAATTGCAGGTAACCCAGACTGAGATATGAATGGTGGAGGATTAGTCAATGGATTCGCATAAAATATCTATTGCGGAGGTGCGTAGAATCCCATTGACAATGGCTGTATAGTAGGAGGTACAGTAGAATAATGCGGCGCTTGCGCCACCGGCCGAATTGGCGTAACCGATGTCATTGGACCCTTTCCTGCTACATCATGCACTTGAGGCAGTCCAGAATTAGCAGTAGATGGACCTGGAGGCATACCGTATCCCCACCAATTGGCAGCAGTTTGATTATGTTGACCTGAAGGACCTGACATTGCCGATGCCGATAGATCTGTGCTCAACTGAGTACTAGGCTTCTCCTTAGATGTTAGATCTGATCCTATTGGCGTGGCGCCAGCGATGGATGGTCCTGATATAGCTGAAAGAGTAGGCGCTTCTATACTCTCAACGGCTGGAGTTGCCGATGGAGTACTGGTAGATGCCGATCCTGGCTGATGATATGCTGGCCCGACATACCCTGGTGCTTGTCCATCCCTTAACGTTTGTACAACAGCATTGTAGACAGTATTGGACAGCACGGTGGAGTGGTTGATCAAAGCTTGATTTAATGCAGAATTAACCATCTCCTGTAATTTGCCAGGGTTGGAGTCAAAGGTTACCTACCGAGGCAGTGGCAGATCTTGCTTCTGGATAACTTCTCCGCCCCTGTTCATGCTGAAAGACTTCAAGCAAAGCTGCCTGTAATCCTCCATAGCTTTTTCCATGGCTTGCTTCTGATCCTCCTTGAGATCTGATTCTGATATCTCGATGATGTTCTCTGGAGTGATATCGGTAGTATTCCTCATGATAAATCTGTTGACTTGGTCCCACTGGGCGTGCCAAAAGATGTGTTGATGCAAAATTATGTCTGCAAACACACCGGGCTAATACCCAAAATCGATATCCGGAGCGTGCCAGTCGATTTGACCTGTTAATCGACAAGGATGATAGATTTGAATAAAACCTGAACGAGACGACAGCGATACGCCCGGACGTCAAAGCTCAGATGATACTCGATAACTGTTGAACAGATCAGACGAGACGACAGCGATACGCCCGGACGTCAAAGCCTGAATCTTGCTCGGTAAAAGCGGAACCTGCAAGGCCGCCGGAGATCAAGTTGATGCAGCCCGTCGACTTGTGAAAGAACTCGTTGAAAAGGAAAAGGTACTAGTGACGAAGTCGTCAAAAAGTAGATTGCTTGAAAAGTAGATAAAAATAATAGGTTTTTTGCATTGATGATTGTTCTTTACATTGTCTCTCGATACATATTTATACCCTGGTACTATGAGTCCTAAACAGACACGACAAA
>JALGXP010002044.1:0-10680 GCA_023333625.1 Bothriochloa decipiens | reverse complement strand
TGAAACATCCTCAATTTTCCACGAAGGGAAAATACACAGAATGGCGGATAATATAATAGTTTGAAGCATCAAACCATCTCATTATCTCGCAATAGTCGATACAGGATCCATACATCGTACAAAAGATTACAGTTAGAAGGGATTACATAAATAGTTCATCGCCACACTGGCGGGATTATCAGAGTAGCAGCAGCCTCTGAAACGGCTGCGGAAGGCGGAAGTACAATAAAATCTCCAACAAGAAGCCTGAGCGTAGGAACGAGACATCTACTCCTCTTCGTCGTCATAGTCGTAGTCGGGCTCACCTGCCAAATAATTTTCAGTACGGTTTGTACTGGCCACATCTCCCACCCTATGCTTTGCTTTTGCTATGTAGTATTTGGTGGGATGCAAGGATATGATCAAATCGACCTATTATGTGGCTGTAGTTTCCTATGCAAACAGTGACCAATATTATATAATATAATTCATCAAATTTTAATCCATCTCATCCACACATCCAAACCCATTCCATCACCATTACACACATCTCACCCTCTCGCACTCAGTCGACAGGTCCAACTCCCTCTCGGAGCCTGTCTCAGCGGCTCACAGCCAGAAGGGTAACACCAGGGGGAGAAATAGAAGGACTCCTCTCACTACTCCGGAGAAGCGTGGGTCTTAGGAAAGAGCCATACCAGTGGCCCACGGACTATATATATAGATTCATAAACTCTGCAGAGCGTGTACTCCCGTAACCACAAGATCACTATCATCGGCGGTGCCCCGCCTAAGCTGATTCTGGCTGCTTTCTAACCGGTGCGATGCCACCCTACCACTCAGTACTGGGACATCCCGGATAGGTACCACCGGCACACTGAGACTGTGAGACATAGTACCGGGCCCCCGTGGTCACTATGCTGTCTAAGGAGGGTGTGGGTCTCCACGCCCGTACCTCCCGACACTTTCTGCTAATAACCTAGTAGTAGTGGCACCGTCCTAGCTAGTCAGACATCCGTCTCCCGCCCATTCAAGAGCGAGTGGTGAGCACGTAAGTCCCAAGGTTCCGGTCCTCAAGAGATATCAGGTCCTAGGGGGGATCAGACAGGATTATCTTCTCTTTTGGACTACAACAGTCCGTGCTACAACAGCACCTCCTTCCCGGGGCTTCGCTCCACGAAGGTTCTCACCCCCGGGATCTCCTTATGCATCACAATGTGCCCGCCACAAGCACCTCACACGGGAATGCCCAGAACACATTCCCCGGCAAGACTCGCCCACATGGCTCGTCGTAGAATCCTGTCCGATCGACTCAACCCTCACCACACACCCAAGACGCACGCAGCACTCTCCCCAAGTAAAGTGGCACCACGTGCCTTAACCATATGACCATACTCTCCACCACGCATCATTATCACACAGATATAAGCGTAGTAGAAGTAAAGCATCATAGATAAAATAAGCAAGCGTCTAGCCTATCAGCAGGTGTGCAGGAGTAAGGTTGCGACAAGGTAAAGGCTCATCAGGCAGTTCTACCATGCAACCTATCATCAGGTGATATTCATAATTAAAGCACTAGCAACTAGATATTATGCCATGCGTAATAGGATCTACGAGGTTGGGTGGGGTGTGGCACCTGTGAAATCGTCACCGAGCTCCTCCTCGTACTCGTAGTCGTCCTCCTCAAGCTGATCCTCCTCTGAAACGAGACATAATAGCCGCGTTAGCGGCTCCTATAGAGTCAACACAAAGAAGTAATAAAATTCAATAACTCCAAATGCACTCATACACAAGCCTATGACGTAGAGCTTATTTTTATGAAAATTTGGACACTTGGTTCATATTTTTCGGAGTTCGTACGAAGAAGTTATGAATTTTCGAAGTTTATTCTATTTTCGGAAAAAGAAAAAGGGCAGATTAACCTGGTGCTGACACGTGGCAGCTCCTGATTGGGCCACGTGGCGTGCAGAACAGTGCAGCTGAGGATGTGCTGACGTCATGCTGACATCAGTACTGACGGGACCAATCAGCGGCTGACGGTGGGGTCCACTCTCTGGTCACTGACAGGTGGGGCCAGGTCAACGGTCAACGTTGACGGTCTCGACTGGGCCTCGAAAGGACAGGGCTGGATCTGGTTCGAGTTTGGTCGGCACTGTACACTCGAGGTGGGCGGTCCGGTCGACCCCTCGAGGACGGAGCTCGCTCTGGCGAACGGACTGGCCTCGAGAACGAAACCTCGCCTGGCGAACGGACTGGCCTCGAGAACGAAGCCTCGCCCGGCGAACGGACTGGCCTCGAGAACGAAACTTCGCTCGGCGAACGGACTGGCCTCGAGAACGAAACTTCGCTCGGCGAACGGGCATGACCTCGAAGACGGAACTTTGTTCGCACGAAAGGGGCAGCCCTCGAGAACAGTGTGCCCCTCGAGACTTGACCATCTGGCCTCGAGCCGGGACCTCGACTCGGGCAGGGCCTCGATTAGGGCCAGGACCTCGACTCCGTCGGTCGGACCTCGACTCGTCGGGTGAACCCTCGACTCCGTCGGGCGGACCCTCGACTCGTCGGGCGGACCATCGACGAATGTCGGGTGGACCCTCGACGAACGTCGGGCGGACCCTCGACTCGTCGATCGGACCCTCGACTCGTCGGGCGGAACCTCGACTGGTCGGGTGGACCCTCGACGAATGTCGGGCTGACCCTCGACTTCGTCGGTCGGACCCTCGACGAATGTCGGAGCTTAAGCTGAGCTACGTGGCTGGTCGGCTAGGTGCTCTAACTCGGGGAAATCGACCCTCAAGCCGGTGGCGGTCAGCGAGGCGCGGCAGCAGCGTCTGGCGACGGCGAGGCCAAATCTGCCGGCGAAACCGGGCGTTGGTCTCCATCTTCCTTCTTGCCCTTCGATGGGAGAAGCTGGGATCTCCATGAGCTAACTACCGGGGCTGGTCGAGGCACGGCGGGGCGTGCGTGGCTCGGCGGCCATGGCGGACGCTCCGGCGGCCAGAGTCCGGGGAGGCCGGAGCTGCAAAAGTGCGTGGCTCCAACTGTGGCCCGTGCCGGCTCCAAGAGGTTGCCAAAAACGTGCTCTAGACTACGGCGAAGCTATCGGTCGCGGTAAGGAAGGAAACAGGGGTAAGGGGTGCGAGAACATCGACGATGTACTGGTGGTGGCCATGGCCGAGCAGGGCGAGGGCGGGGATGCTTACTCGCGCAGCGACGTTCGAGGCAGGTGACGCAGGCTTGGTGGCGACTCGGTGCAGGGGAGCGAAGCCGGGCGTCGAGGTGGGTATGCGGCGCTCCCAGGTCCTCCTCAGCGCGCGGACGGCGGCAGCAGCAGCACTCTAGCTCCGCCTCCTTCCTGCTCCTCCCTCCTTCTCTCTCTCTCTCGACCGATCTGGCGGCGGTCTCCACAAAGACGGCGGGGCGATGGGGAAACCCTAGAGGCCAGGGTGCTCCTCCTTAAATAGGCACGGCGGCCGGCCATGGACGGCGGAGGCAGAAGATGCCCATCGGGCGGCTGTGCGCGGCCACGATTAGGGTTAGGGTTCGGTGAAGCGCGGCGCAAGCAGGCGGTTAGATGGACGGCGCGGAACGCGGCCGTACTCGGGCGGACGGCGGAGGCGCGCGGTGCACAAAAAATGGTGCGTCGGACGCGACGCGCGGTCGACCAGAAGTGGTAAAAGGTGGAAGCTGACAGCACGGTCCCACGCGTCAGCGAGAGAAAGGGGAGGGCGCGGGCGCATACGGCGGCAGGCCCTTGGTGGGCCGCCTTGTTGGGCCGGCGGTCGGCGGACGGTCGAGCGCGCGCGGGCGAAACGCGGCAGCGCGCGGGCGCAGGCCAAGCTGGGCCTCGAGCTCGGGCGGGCGGTAGGTCGGGCGGGCGCGCGAGCGAGCGCGTGTGCGCCGACGGTCGAGCGCGTGACGGGGCTGGGCCGCTGGCTGGGCCAGAGCGGGGGTCGGTAGCAGGCATATATATATATATACATGTATTAAAAGGTTATTTGATTTTTATTAACATCACATAAAATTGAATAAGAGGCGAATCAAACTCTGGTTATTTAATGCAATGCTCGGGCTATCGTCAGGTGCTATTTGTGCAACTAGTTTCCTACATGACATCCACCGTACACTGGTAAACTTTAGAAAAATTTTTGAAAGCCCGTATTTTTAGAGACCGGATCTCTAGGGTTGTTACAGTCCTACCCCCTTATGAGAATCTCGTCCTCGAGATTCAAGAGTGTAACTTACTCTTCAAAAAGGTAGGGGTAGAGCTTCCTCATTTCTGACTCCTTCTCCCAAGTTGCTTCCCGTTCTGTGTGATTACTCCACTGAATCTTCAGATATGGTGTGCTGGAACTTCTAGTTTCCTTGGTGGTTCTGTCCATAATGCGGACGGGGTGCTCTCTGTACTCCAAAGTGTCCTGAATATCGAGTGCCTCTGCGGGTATCGGATGCTCTGGCGGCTGCAAACACTTGCGCAGTTGTGACACATGGAACACTGGGTGTACTCCTGCCAGTTGTGGGGGCAACTCTATTCTGTAGGCAAGCTTGCCAATCCTTTCACTGATTCTGTACGGTCCCACATATCTTGGTGCTAGCTTTCCCTTTACATGGAACCTGACGGTCCCTCGAAGCGGGGAGACCTTGAGATAGACATAGTCTCCTACCTCAAACTCGAGGTCTCTGCGTCTCTTGTCGGCATAACTCTTTTGACGGCTCTGGGCAATTTTTAGATTTTCTCGTACCTGAGCGACTCCTTCCTCGGCCTCCTTAATGGTGGCCGGGCCAAAGAACGATCTTTCACCCGTTTCAGACCACATCAAGGGTGTTCTACATGGTCTTCCGTACATAGCTTCGAAAGGTGACATCTTGAGGCTAGCCTGGTAACTGTTGTTGTAGGAGAACTCTGCAAAGGGCAAGCTCTTCTCCCAATCAGTCCCATATTTCAGAACACAAGCTCGAAGCATATCCTCAAGTATCTGGTTCACTCTTTCTGTCTGCCCATCTGTCTGAGGGTGGTATGCGGTACTGTAATCTAGCTTGCTACCGATCGACTTGTTCAGGGCTTTCTAGAACTTGGACGTATACTGCGGCCCACGATCGGATATTATACTCTTAGGGGCTCCATGCAACTTGAGAATGTTCCCAACATACAAATCTGCTAGCTGGCCGACTCGGGCATCAGTCCTGATGGCTAGGAAGTGAGCTACCTTAGTCAAGCGATCGACTATTACCCATATGACATCATGGCCCTTCGGGGTTCGAGGCAAACCCACAATGAAGTCCATAGAAATGCTATCCCACTTCCATTCAGGTATATCCAGTGGCTTTAGCAGCCCTGCAGGTCTCTTATGCTCAGCCTTGACGCGTTTGCAAATGTCGCATTTAGCAACATGCTCTGCAATGTCTGATTTCATGTTCTTCCACCAGAATTTCTTCTTCAAATCAGCATACATTTTAGTACTGCCTGGGTGGATACAATACTTGGAATCATGACCTTCTGATAGGATTTCGTTGCGGATAGCTGGGTCGGCAGGCACACAAATTCTGTCCTTGTACCAATAAGTGCCTAGCTCATCCTCACTGAACTCTGGGCACTTGCCTTGTGTCAGGAGTTCGTGTATCTCCCAAATTTCTGGGCACTGGCGTTGGGCTTCACGGATCCTATCCATGAGGGTGTAGTGTACGCGAAGCTCATTCAACAGGCCATGAGGTATCACCTCCATCTGTAACTCATCAATGCCCTCTTGCAACTCTTTGGGCAAGGCGGTGGTGAACAAGGCATGACAATGACTTTTGCGGCTAAGAGCGTCAGCGACCACATTGGCCTTCCCAGGGTGATAGAGAATCTCCACGTCGTAGTCGTTAAGCAGCTCGAGCCAACGACGCTGTCTCATGTTCAGATTTTCCTGGGTGAAAAAGTATTTCAAGCTCTTGTGATCGGTGTAGATCTCGCATTTGTTCCCTATCAGGTAGTGCCTCCAAATCTTCAGGGCATGGACCACGGCTGCAAGCTCGAGATCATGGGTGGGGTAACGCTGTTCATGCTCCTTAAGCTGGCGGGAAGCATAGGCAATGACTTTCCCATTCTGCATTAGAACACAACCAAGCCCGTGGCGAGATGCATCGCAATAGACCACAAAGTCCTGGTGGATGTCGGGCAAGGCTAGAACAGGCGTTGTAGTGAGCTTCTCCTTCAGGGTCTGGAAACTTTGTTCACATTGGGGCGTCCATTCAAACTCTTTGGTCTTCTTCAGGAGGTTGGTCATGGGGCGAGCTATCTTGGAAAAGTTCTCGATGAATCGGCGATAGTAACCAGCCAATCCCAAGAAACTTCTCACATCAGTCACATTCCGTGGCTGCTCCCATTCCTTCACTGTCTCAATCTTGGACGGATCGACAGCTACTCCGTCAGCATTGAGCACATGTCCTAGGAAAGCGACCTCCTCAAGCCAGAACTCACACTTGTTGAACTTGGCATAGAGCTGATGTTTTCTCAGTTTCTCTAGCACCATCTTCAGATGTTGCTCATGCGCTTCGGCGGTGGTAGAATAGACAAGAATGTCATCAATGAAGACCACCACGAACTTATCCAGCTCCTGCATGAACACTTTATTCATCATGTTCATAAAATAAGCCGGCGCGTTCGTAAGACCGAAGGACACGACGGTGTACTCATACTGCCCATATCTGGTGACAAATGCTGTCTTAGGAATGTCTTCCTCTCTGATCTTCATCTGATGGTATCCTGATCTGAGGTCGATCTTGGAGAAGTACTTGGCATTACGAAGCTAATCAAGCAGGTCATCTATCCTCGGCAAAGGATACTTGTTCTTTATAGTTACGGCATTCAGGTTCCGGTAATCAACGCACATCCTCTGCGTCCCATCCTTCTTCTTAACAAACAGCACAGGAGATCCCCAGGGCGAGGCACTGGGCCTAATGAACCCTTTCTCGGATAGTTCCTCAAGCTGTTTCTTAAGCTCCTTAAGCTCGTCAACTGCCATACGGTAGGGTCGCTTGGAAATCGGACTCGTACCAGGCATCAGGTTGATCACGAACTCAACATCTCTGTCCGGTGGCATTCCTGGTAGCTCTTCCGGAAAGACGTCCGGGTACTCGCAAACTACGGGCACTTCCTCAAGTGACTTCTCTTCCAAGGCACACAGCATGGATATATCTGTCCCTTTGTTTGGCTCACATCTGACCTGACGGCCACTTGGATGGGTTATATCCACAAATCTGGGTGAGCAAGATATCACTCCTTTGTTCTGGGTTAACCAATCCATCCCTAGAATGACGTCTAGGCCTCCGAAGGGTAGCAAGGTAAGATCAGCAAGAAAGGTAAGACCCTCGATGGTGATACTCACTCCCTTACATATTTTGGTACAACAAATGTTGCCCAAGGGTGAACTGGTGTATAAGGCCTCTTTTCGTGGAGTGACAGGTATGAGGTGCTCTCGAGCAAACTTGGAGGATATATATGAACATGTAGCACCTAAATCAAACAGCACGGATGCCTTAACTCCATGCACTAAAAACATACCGTACACCACGTCGGGGGCACTCTGGGCAGCTTCTGCTGAGATGTGGGTGAGGCGGCCACGGGGCGCTCCGGATGGCATCTGCTTGTGCGGGGTGCCTTGGTTCTGCCTGGCGGGCGCTGGTGTAGCTGGTGCAGCCTTGTTTGGGCACTCGGCGGCCTTGTGACCTGGCTGGCCACAAGCGAAGCAAGTGTAGGTCATGCCGCCTGTGGGGGTTGGCGCGGCGGACCTCCACGTGCTACCTCCAGGTGCGGCACGAGCGTATGCTTGGCGGTCCTGAGCAGGGCGGGGGTAGTTGCTGGTGTGGGTACCACCGCCCCGGCTCGAACCGTGAGCCGCTCCCTGGGCGAAGCGAGAGCGGGGAGGCTGAGAGGTCTCACCACGCGACCTCCGTGGGGCAGGTGCGCGGGAGGTGCCCTCAGTACGGCGCTTCTTGTTTTTGCCAAGCGCCTCCCTCTCCGCGAAAACCTCGTCGCGGTCCTTCTCAATCTCCATGCACCTGTCAATCAGGTCACGAAGGGTGTGGCTCTTGGTGCCTGAGAGAGAGAGCCTGATACGACTAGACAAGCCCTTGCGGTAGTAGTACATCTTCTCCTTCTCAGAGTTCACCACTGAGACGGGTGCATAGCGTAGCAGGTTGGTGAAGCGGGTGGTGTACTCATGCACCTTGTCAGCTCCCATGGAGATGTTGCGGAACTCGTTCTCCTTCTTCTCCAGCGCACCTTCACGGATGAAGAATGCGCGGAACTCGTCCACAAACTCATCCCAGGAGATGTTAGCGGGGTCTCGGTGGGTTTCGCAGAGGCTGTCCCACCAAGATCGTCCAGCACCCACAAGCTGGTGAGCTGCCAAGCCAACGCACTCCTCGTCAGTGCAGGTGGTCAAGTCCAGCTTCTTCTCAATCTCCTTAAGCCAATCATCAGCAGCGATGGGATCGATGCTGGTGCCGTCGAACGTCGGGGGCCTCAGCTTGAGAAAGAACTCCAACTTCTTGTAGAAATCATCGCGGGGCTCCCGGTGCTGGGGGTGCAGCACGCTCTCAGCTAAGACTCGAAGAAGCTCGGTCTGCTGGGCCATCACATCCGCCAAGAGTGGCACGGGAAGTGGTGGTGGAGCTGCATCTCCTCCTGCGGCAGGCTCGGGCTCAGCAGCAGGCTGTGGCTGTCTTCCAGCCGCACCTCCGGCAGCTGGTTCCGGCTCAACTACCGGTGGTGGCGATGGGTGTGCAGGTCGTGGGGTGGCAGCGCGGGGTGGCTCCTCGAGGTCGAGGGGTATGCGACCAACGCGTGCACGACCACTTCTGCGTCCGCGGCCCCTGGCAGGCACGGGTGAAGGAGAGCGATTTCTCAGGCGGCTGGCACGACGAGTGGACATCCTGCTCAACAGAAACCTTAGATTAGGGCATACGCGCTTATTATAACTTTGATATTAAAGACATACTTATTTAAAATAATTTTAAAACATTGCTAATTTATCCAACACTCAGACGAAGAAGCATGAAGATCCAATAAGATGCGATAAAAACCAAATCATTCATTACATCAGGGAGGTTACATGGCGATGTCTTTAGCGGCTACGCTTGGAGACTCGCGAGAAACGTACTACACGCAGGTAGTCTAGCAAAAGGGGTGGACAACTACTCAGCATCATGGTGAGTCTGGTCACTTGGCCATACAGGGCTCATAACCTCCTGACCTGATATTACTCTAGACCATCTCTAGAGGCTGGTCCAAACTGTAAGCTGTGGGAGGTATGCCGATGCCAGAAGCCTGGATCTGCTCGTCGGTCATCTGAAGGCGAGAGACGTAGCGACGGGCCTCCTTGAGCTGAGGGGTGGACACTGCCTGTCCACTAAGTCCAGTGGTGGGACATCCACTCAAGTTGAGGCGAGATTGTCCCAGCTCAAATGTCTCAACCCTGACTCTCTTACGGCCACGTAAGGGAAGCTCGTCCTGCAACTCCTCGTACTCTCTGACCCTCTTACGATCTGACCTCTTCCAAGCTTCCACAGTGCATTTGAGCTTATCCATGAGGTATGCCGTCTTATGGACATAGTTGATCAGGTGTCCCTGGTTGTAGCTAGCAAGGGTGTATTCCTGTAGCAGCTTCCCACGTTGAGCCTTGCACTGCTCACGGAGTTTGTCCCTGTAGGCAGCATCTTGACTCTTTTCCTGGAATCTCTTTGCAATGTCTTCGTTCTTCTCAGCCATAGTGGTCTCAAGCTCCCGGATGTTCTTGTTGAGTTGGCTGTTGTGTATTTGCAGCTTATCCATTTCGCTCATCAGACTAGTGATCTGATCCTGGTGAACGAGCTCTTTGCGTGCTATCTCACGCTCTAGATCTGCAATCTTTTGCTTCCATGCTGCTTCTTTATCCTCTGACTTGCGGATCCTCTCATCAACTTCCATCAGGTAGCGACGATCACGGCGTCCCTTCCGCTTCAACTCAGCAATGTACATTTCCTGGCACTGCATGTACATCATGGAGGCGCGGTGGCAGGGGTTGCGGTCGACTCTGGTATTCTGCTCGATGTAGATGATCTCTCCCCAAGTATCCTGCTGATCATCAAGGGCACGAGGAAGCAGACGAAAGCGACTTTCCTTCATATAGTCAGCTCCGTTGCGTAGCACAGTACGGAGTGCCTGGCGTGAAACGGTCTGAACACACATGCCGGTGTCGTTGTCGAAGGCGAAGTCAGTGAAGGCGGTAACTTTGGGCAGGTTTATGCTTGCAGGCACGTTGATGTGGACTGCCTTGTAGTCCTCGATGCCTCCTCCAAGGGTGGGCTTGCCACGGCAAAGATACTCGACGTTCTCCACGGGAACACCTAGCTTGGTGAGAACCTCGCGAAGCACGTGAGCATAGCCTCCATGCTCTGTTCCGTCGAGTCTGAACTCAACGATATCCATTGGTGGTAATGGACCAAGCGGCAAGTTGGGGTCCATCTGCAGGTGACACGAGAAAGAAGTTAGAAAAGTTGCAGAGAGAGGTAAGCCATGCATAAAAGCGTATGCAATGGTCGGTGTATAACTGAGAGATTTCAAGATTTTCCTAATTCTATCGTCCAATCCTATGGGTCTCGTCCTAGGGTCAAGCATGGCTCTGGTACCAACTGAAACATCCTCAATTTTCCACGAAGGGAAAATACACAGAATGGCGG
>JALGXP010002043.1:0-10682 GCA_023333625.1 Bothriochloa decipiens | reverse complement strand
TTAGTTTATGACGGGTAAGTCTAGCTGAGTACATCCTCGTACTCAGGATTTTATTTCCCATGTTTTTGCAGATGGTGAGATGCTTTATGGTTATTGTCAGAACTGTTTCTATCCCGCCTTGGGAGATGACTAGACCTTGGGCATGGTCACTCTTCTCGACTTGATGCTTTTGCTGGATGTGGACCAGGGACCTGGCACTGTATTTCAAATGTGTGTGTGTGGTATTTGAACTTAAATCGCTTTCGCTTTTATTTGAATTTGAACTTGGTTTGTAATAACTCTATTTCGTACTCCGATGATGTTTTAAACTATGTGCGAACTGTGTACTTATGAATGGAATCGCTAAACTATTACGATCTTGGTCGTGCCACAAAAGTTTGAAATCCTTCGAGATTTCACGGATTACCGGGTTTATTAGGTCTCAATCATATGATTTGCTGAATTAATGGCGGATTATGTGCTTGTGCTCTAATAAATTGGTCGGTTCTGTTACAGCTGGCATCGGAGCAGGTTTAGCGTTTTACTGTTCACAAGTATTTAAAATAAAAGAGTTTTTGGTTTGCGAAAAGTATTTACAAAAAGTATAGGTGTTCAAATCTATGGTTTTGAAAACTAGAGTGTGCCAGTGGTCATATCCTTTATGCCCAATAGGATTCAGGTGGCTTAATTAAGTACTAACTTGGGGGAAATTGCATCATATTTGTTATTTTGCCATTGCCCATACAATGGCGGATTCGTATGGGTGCCATTCTTTTGAGTGGTAATGTATGGATCAAATACCCTCTACGCCCTGGTAAGTGTGAGTTGTGAGAGCATGATTGGATGCAAATGCCAGTCTAGGGGAGTGATTATTGATGCCGGATTATTTACATGTTGCACACATGTCTATATGAAGGTATCCCATGTTGGGACCGTCTTCTGGCGGTGTCGTCTTCTGCGCGACTGTTGGGTAGTAAGTAATCGGTGTTTTCACCTTGTTCGGAAGGTGCGTGAATTTTTACGTCGAATTGCATTCATATGGGATATGGGCTGAAATGAATTTTCTGCAGGTACACTAACCGCGAACGGTAGAACGAAGTAGTTACGTATAATGAGAGAACGATGTATGCCACCGCATAGAGCGTTAGATTATTAGTTCGTGAGGACGTATGTGACGTGCATGCATCATGGTTAAATTTGCTCATTCATACATTCATGGTTCCTTCCCTTATAATTAAATTGCCTCTTTTCTTTAAAATTATAACTTATGGGATATACAACTTTTGAACAGATGGCGAGAACCAAGCAGATTGCTCGTAAGTCCACTGGAGGAAGAGCGCCCCGTGGTCCTTTGGCTGTCCGTGAGTCGGCACCAAGGGAGGTGGACACTTTTCTTGAGGAGCACGCCATGCCTAGCCTTCTTTGGAGGATCCTCTCCAATGCTGGGTACACGGTGGGCATGGAGCCTCACTACTATTGGGACAAGGATGATTTGGTGAACTATGGAGAGGCACGTGTGGAGGTAGTAGTCCCACCTTTGGACGGTGACCCCCACTGGGTTGGGTGGCGCTGTTTTGGTGCGGGCAAGACTGCCAAGACGGGTGCCACGTTTGCAGCCTTTGACGTGGTAGAGCACCTGATGGAGGAGATACCTCACGCCTTGCCGAGGTTTTTCCTGGAGTGTTCCCCATTGCTCACCGCTTCTCTAGGTGGCCACATGCTGAGGGAAACCCACTGGAGGCCGGTCCTGAGGAGGCACAGGGTAGCAGCACGCCTGCTATGAGTGCTATGTTTGCCGTGATGGGGGCCTATGTCAACATGGAGACTAAGGCACTTCGTCTAAATGAGGAGTTCAAGGATGCTCGAGCTGATGCACGCAAGGAGAAGCGTGAGTTGACTCGTGAGCTTCAGCGCTCCCGCGAGGAGGTAGCCCGTGTGTCTCATCATCGAGACAAGGTTGTGTTGGAGAGCCAGAAGATGGCTCAGGCTAGGGATGAAGCCTGGTCCGAGTTCCGTCGTCTTAGCATCCGCCAGCAGCAGGTGCTAGAGGACGTGGAGGAGGTTCATGCTTATAATGCTAGCCTTCACGAGGAGGTGCACAGGAAGCAGGAGGAGATCCGTCAGCTGAGAGCAGCCTTAGTAGCAGCTAGGAGGGCTATGAACAGTGCTTCCAGTGAGAGTAGCAACAATGGAGAGTAGCCTTGCTGAGGATCGTTAGTCTCTAGCTGTTCTTTTGCGTTCCTGTCAGGTGGTCATGTAACCCTTTTGCTCGCTATCGAGACTTTGATGTAATGTTGGAACATGGTGTTTGAGGTGGTGATGTCCGTACAACTTTTAAAAGTCCAGTGTATGTATGCTGGCAAATTTATGGATGTTGTAAGACGCCTTGCGATGGTTCGCAGTAATATTATTAGTGATGTTGTGATGTGAAAAATTGAAATTATTGTGCCTCTATTTATTGTGCGAATTTATTTCCCTCGATAAATTCAGTTTGGCATGATTTTTACATTCACCTCTCATTATGACAACATTCACCTGATATATACTTCTTGCTGAAAATATGCAGATGCCGGTTACACGTAGTGGTTCGGGTGCTAATGGCAATGGTGGATCTGAAGAGGGTGCTGATAACACTGCACGTGGTGTGCCACCCCCACCTTTGACCAATGCGGAGTAGCTGTTTGCTCAATTCTTGGGCAGCCAGCGCAATGTAGAGCAGCTTCTTCGCGAGAACTTGGCCCGCGATGTTCGTCAGGGTCCTCAACAAAATCAATACAGCAGCTTCAAGGAGTTTCAGGACACTAAACCTCCTGTGTTTAAGGATGCTCCTGAGCCACTTGAGGCAGATGAATGGCTCAATACCATGGAAGTTCGTCTTCTCAGGTTGACAGAAGAGCTGAAAGCGGAATATGCAGCCCATCAGCTTGAGGGACAAGCAGGGACGTGGTGGAAGCAACATCGCACCACCTTTCCGCAGGGTGTTCCAATTACTTGGGACCGCTTTACACATGCTTTCCGAGGAAATTTCATTCCTCCCAGTCTGATGGCTATGAAGAAGACTGAGTTTCTGTCGCTCACTATGGGAACTCGCAATGTGAAGGAGTATCTGCACGCCTTCAATAATTTGAGTCGCTATGCTCCTGAGTTTGTCAACACTGATGAGAACAAGATAGCTAGCTTCAAGAGAGGCTTGAGTTCCAAGTTGATGAAAACTATGAGTACTTCTGCCCGTGTTACTTTTAATGATTTCTTGAATGATTGTATTATGCAAGAAAACAGTAACAACATTCATGCTGCTGTCAAGAATCGTAAGAGAGCTCATGATGGAGGTGGTTCTTCTCAGTCAAGAGCCCCAACTGCTTTTCGTACGCCGTTTCGTCCACCGATGTCTGGTGCGAGATTCAGGCCCCCGCAGCAGAAAAAGCATAACAATTATCCAGCTCAGAATCCGCAGAAGCATCACAGAGCATTCAAGGTTCCTGTTCCACAAGGGAAACCAGTACAGAGCAACTTGACCAGTGCTAACAAGACACCTGTCAATGGACCTTGCTTCAACTGCAACCAGGCAGGGCACTTTGCTCGTTATTGCCCTTTTCCCAAGAAGCAGCAGGGCCCATATCAAGCTCGTGTGCACAACACCTCGATTGAGGAAATTCTTGTTGGTGAACCAGTGACTGCGGGTATGTTTTCTATGAATTAAATCCCTGCCGCTGTTTTATTCGATTCTGGATCATCGCATTCTTTCATGAGTCAAGCATTTGCACAGAAGCATGATCAAAAGATACTTGAATTGAGTATTGAATTCAAGGTTAGTTCAGCTGGGGCTGATATAACTACTAAGCAGATAGTTCAGGGTGCAACCCTAGACCTAGATAAGTGGAGGTTTCGGTTGAACTTGATAGTTCTACCTGGCTTAGGAGTGGATGTCATCGTGGGAATGAGTTGGATGAAATTCTAGGGTGCTGTGATCGATACAGGTAATAGGATGCTATCTATCAGAAATCCTCTTGGGGAGGGTACTTTTCAAGTGCCATTACCCTGAAAGTTTAAGCTAGAGAGTGTGTCCTATTCTACTCGTGTGACCCCTCTTCCCAAAATTTCTGTTGTGTGTGAATTTCTGAATGTTTTTCCTGAAGAGCTTCCGGGTCTTCCACCCGATAGAGATGTTGAGTTTCGCATTGAGTTATTGCCTGGTACTGCTCCAATTTCTAGGAGACCATATCGGATGCCGCCAAATGAATTGGCAGAGCTCAAAAATCAGTTGAAGGATTTGTTGGACAAGGGTCTTATTCGTCCTAGTGTGTCAGAATGGGGTTGTCCGGCTATCTTTGTGAAGAAGAAGGACAAATCTCTACGGATGTGCGTGGATTATCGTCCAATCAATGCTGTCACCGTTAAGAACAAATATCCATTACCCTGAATTGACATTCTGTTTGACCAGTTGTCCAAGGCGAGAGTGTTTTCCAAGATTGATCTTAGGTCTGGTTACCATCAGATCAAGATTAGACTAGAAGATGTGCCTAAGACCGCTTTTTCTACCAGATATGGATTGTATGAGTATCTTGTTATGTCCTTTGGCTTAACAAATGCTCCTGCATACTTCATGTATCTGATGAATTCGGTCTTTATGCCGGAGTTAGACAAGTTTGTGGTGGTGTTTATTGATGATACCTTGGTGTACTCAGAAAACGAAGATGATCATGCTGAGCATCTGAGGATTGTTTTAGAAAGGCTTAGGGAACATAAGCTGTATGCTAAGTTTAGCAAGTGTGAGTTTTGGCTCAAGAAAGTTCAATTCCTTGGCCATGTCCTATCTGATGAGGGAATCTCAGTAGATCCGAGCAAAGTACAAGAGGTTATGAACTGGAAAGCGCCGACTTCTGTGCATGAAGTTCGGAGTTTTCTTGGTCTAGCCGGGTATTATCGTCGTTTCATTCCGGATTTCTCGAAGATTGCCAAACCTATGACAAATCTGTTGCAGAAGGAGAAGAAGTTTGTCTGGACAGAGGAGTGTGAAACAGCTTTCCGTACCTTGCGGGAATTGTTGACCACTGCTCCTGTTCTTGCGCAACCAGATTTGGGGAAACCTTTTGATGTATATTGCGATGCATCGAAAATAGGCTTAGGATGTGTGCTTATGCAAGAAGGAAGAGTCATAGCTTATGCCTCACGTCAGTTAAAGAAGCATGAAGTGAATTATCCAACCCATGATTTGGAGCTAGCAGCTGTTGTGCATGCTCTAAAATCTGGAGGCATTACTTGTTGGGTAACTTCTGTAAAGTCTATACTGATCACAAAAGTCTGAAGTATATCTTCACTCAACTCGAGTTGAACATGAGACAACATCGATGGATGGAGTTTATTAAAGACTTCAATATGGAGATCTTGTATCATCCAGGCAGGGCAAACGTAGTCGCAGATGCGTTGAGTCCAAAATCACATTGTCATGCTATTCAACCATTGTTAGCAGATGATTTTAGCCTCATGCATCCTGTTGTGCTGCGTAACATTCAAATTAGTTGCTCGCTTGAAAGTAAGATTATCGAAGGTCAGAAAACTGACAAGGGTATAGGTCATATCAAGGAGAAAATGTTGAAACAGCCGCTCAAGCATTTCCGAGTGGATGAGAAGGGAATCTTATGGTTTGATGATCGTCTGGTCGTACCAAAAGATAGAGAACTCAGAAATCAAATCATGGATGAAGCTCACTTATCAAAGTTATCTATTCATCCTGGCGATAGTAAGATGTTTCATGATCTGAAGGTTCGCTATTGGTGGACCAAAATGAGAAAGGAGATTGCAGCTTATGTCGCACGGTGTGACATCTGTTGTCGCGTAAAGGCTGTTCATTTGAAGCCAGCCGGAATGCTTCAACCATTGCCGATTCCTGAATGGAAATGGGAAGATATCAGTATGGATTTCATTACCGGACTTCCCACCACTCAGAAAGGGCATGACTCTATTTGGGTAATCGTGGATCGACTTACCAAGAGTGCGCACTTTATTCCAGTGCGTACAGATTATCGACCGCCTCAATATGCTGATATTTATCTCAGGGAGATTATCCGTTTGCATGGAATTCCCAAGACGATTGTATCTGATCGAGGATCTCAGTTTACTGCTCATTTCTGGGAACATTTGCAGAAGGATTTGGGGACAAAGCTGAATCATAGTACAGCTTATCATCCTCAAACTTCAGGCCAGACAGAAAGAGTGAATCAAGTTCTTGAAGATCTTCTGAGGGCTTGTGTCTTATCATCCAAGGGTTCATGGGAGAAATGGTTACCTTTGGCAGAATTCTCTTATAACAATAGTTACCAAGAGAGTATACAGATGGCTCCTTTTGAGGCACTGTATGACCGAAAGTGTAGAACGCCTGTGAATTGGGTAGGACCTGGAGAAAGAAGATATTATGGTATTGACTTTGTTAAAGAAGCTGAAGAGCAGGTTCGAACAATTCAACACCACATAGCAGCTGCACAATCTCGACAGAAAAGTTATGCCGATAAGAGAAGAAGACTCCTAACTTTTGATGTTGGTGATTATGTGTATCTGAAGGTCTCTCCTATGAAGAAAGTGCAATGTTTTGGTGTTAAAAGAAAACTTGCACCTCGTTATGTTGGTCCATATCAGATAGTGAAAAGAAAAGGATTGTGGGCCTATAAGCTCAAACTGCCTGAAGAGATGAGTGTAGTATTTCCTGTTTTCCATGTATCCCAACTCAAGAAATGTCTACGTGTTCCAACCGAGGAAGCCGTTAAAGTTAAAGACATTAAGCTGAGTTCAGATTTAACTTATGAAGAGAAACCTATGAGACTCCTAGATGTCAAAGACCGAGTGACCAGGAATCGTGTGGTCAGGCAATATAAGGTTTCTTGGAGCAATCATGATGATGGCGATGCCACTTGGGAAACCGAGGACTATTTAAAAGAAGTATATCCCGATTTTCATAAAGAATGGTTAGTCTACTCAAATCTCGGGATGAGATTTCCTTAAGGGGGGAAGGGCTGTAACACTCTGGTGTTAAGCATGCATAATCATTCGCATTCTTAAGCATAAGCATCATTATGCATAGCATTGATGAAAAGATCGATCGTCATTTCATGTCTCATGCTTGATTATTCGAATTTTGCTTGCCTTTCACATGAAGTGCATATGTGGTATGAGTGTTTGGTGTTGTATGACCTCTAAGGTAACCTAGACATGTTTAGGACACCAAATTAACCTAGGTTTATGTTCATGGTTTTGACTAATTAAGCTTTGTTGTCATGGTTGACCAAGGTGGACCATTAAAGTAGTTTTGTTTGACTGAATTGGAAGTGGTAGCTAGAGTACTTGCATGTGTGTGCACCCTAAATGAAGTTTGTAGAGAATTTTATAAGGAAAAAAAGTTGTTTTTACCACTTTTCATGAAAATGCTTGGAATGTGTTCAAAAATGTTGAAAAAGGGCAAAATTGGAGGCTGGTTTTCTATTTTGGGAAATTTTAAAAGGTATTTTAATTGGATTTTTGTATTTCAAAATCTAGGCAGAATCTGGTAAAACTTCTTTAAGATTAAATGTTCTACTCTTCAAAAGCTACATTTCATCTATTTTGAGTTTTTGCTAATTCGGCTTAGTTTAAAAGTTATCAAGCAGCAAAGTTTGTTCTGAATACATGAAAATAGCTTTTCGGTGACGGTTGGTTCCTGGCCGTCAGGGAAATCCCCGACCAGGAAAACGCCATGGCCGCCCGCGGCAGCATGCGTCGGCCGCGTGGCGCTCAGGGTCTGCCGAGGCCGGGCTGTTTTGGCCGCGTGGGGCGTCGTCCGAACGCGGTCACTCCTTCACTCGCCCGAGCCCTCGCTCTCTCTCCCTCGGCCCCTCTCATTTTCTTCTCTGCTCGCCGCCGCGTCGCCCGAGCTCGCCTCGCCGCTGTTCCAAAATTCGCCACCGTCCACCGTGCATTCTCTCGATTGACCCTGCAATCGAGTGCACCCGAGCCCGCTCCACCTTCCTCCACCCTCGCCTCGGCCGGTTGCTCCAAGGTATACTCGAATCGAAGCGTTTTCTCCCCGGCCGCCATTGCCGCACCTCGGCTTCACCGTGGTCCCGCCGCTCTGGCCATCCTCCCTCGCCATTAGGGTGCAAATCAGACGCGTCGTGGTAGATAGCTGCTAGGACGATGGTCAATGGCCTCGATTAGGGTTTCATGGGGTCGGATTTCCGTCGGGCCGCCGCTCGGAGTGCCGCCGCTCCGCCGCGCTCGAGCTCCGACCACCTCCAGCCGCTCCCTCCCATCTTTAGTGCCCTCGATGGATGCGCGCTGCTCTCCTCTCTCTTCTCCGCCGGTTGGTGACGCCGGAGCGCCGCCGGGACGGTCGGCCGAGCCTCACCTCCGACGAGGACCTTCGGGTTAGAATTTAGGAAACCCTAAGGTTCTCGGTGTAAAGCTGCCAGACACAGAGATTTACCTAATAGGGCTTGGTTAGTTTCTGGAAATGTCAGGGTCCCCGGTGTAAAGTGACTTTTTCTTTTTCTTTTTCAGAATAGATTTCAGATTTCAGTTTAAACTTTGAAAATTCATAACTTGCTCATTTTTCATCCAAATGAGTTGGTTCAACTTGCAGTATTTTTATTATGAGATGATCTATGCATGAAAAATATGAAATGTGGAATTTGTGAAACTTTTCTGTATAGCTTTATTTATCTCTATTAATTGTATTTATCTTAGGAAATGCATAACTAATTCTCTGTTGCTCAGAAAAATATGAGACCAAGTTTGTTAGTCTTCTTATGTCATGCTCTATCTGTGAAAAATGTTATTAGGCTATGTCATATGTAAATTTTGCTATGTCTAGTTATGGTGCCTATTTTCATGTGAGGATAAATAATTCATAATAAATAATGTATAAGGAATTTGTGCATGAAACTTTTTGGAGAGTGTTTTTATGTCAATCTAGAGCTAATTATGTTCTGAGATCTGTTGTTTGATATACTTTTATGTACAAAGTATTTTATGCCCCTGGAATTTTGCTGCCTTGTCATTTTTGTGCAGGATAAAGTACTTACTGTTTTGACTTGAAATTTTTATGGTAGTCTTTATTTGGTATGATTAAGCTTCTGTAATTTTTACAGAATTTTCTGAGTAGTCTAAAGTCATATTGTAGTTATACCCTGATTTCTTTTATTTATAAATAATGCTTTAGAGTTATCATTTCATGTGTGTAAAAATGCTTTTTATGCTATTCATGTTATGTATGATCTGCTATTGGTTGTGGTTCAGTAGAGTGTAGTGTGCAAAACAATGATTGTTTATAATTCTTTATAGTGTGCGAGTAAATTTTAATGCGAGGCCTATTTGAAGATTTATCGGTAGAAGAGAATGCAGATGACATGTGCTTATCATACATGTTTTCAAATATCATATCATTCATCTTAGCTGAGCTTTCATTCACCATCACCATCAGCATTGTATTTATATGTATGCACGGTATTCATACGCACTATGCATCATACAGGATCGTCAGAGCTCGCGACGGTAGTTCCCGGAGCACCAGGAGAGGAAGGCCAACAGGAAGCTTTGGTTCAGGAAGCAGCAGCCGAAGAGGATCCCGAAGCTGATCTTCCGGAGTGTCCTGACCATCAGCCAAGCGCTTTCTTGAAAGGCAAGCCCCGGAGCATTCTCCCTGTGGTTTGCAAAATATCTAACTTGAGTCCTTTACTTGTTTGCTGCATTAAGTTATAGGCGTTGTTTTATACCGTTGCTGCATTACTTATATTCCTTGCCACTGTTATACTTCAACCCTGTTAGGTTCAGGTACGATTATTTGCTTAGCCCTGCTTAACTAGATCGGTAGAAGTCGGGTGATTTCCTGTCATCCGCGAGTTATAGGTGGTAACTCGGATGGTTGAATACATTGTTATCTTGGATAACCATGTGGAGATAATAAATCGAGACCGGGCGGGATTGGAGTTGAGAATGAACTGGAGGTTCAATGTGGTTTATCCCGTCTGTGTCGAACTAGGACCCCGTCCGTTGTACGTCCTCAAGTCATATTGAATTTATGCCTCACATTTAGCTGGAAGGATAAGTCGTTCCGACCGCGAAGCCTAATTTTGATTTGGGCCGGGAGTCGACCTGCTGTACGCATCGTATTGGTGAAGATGGGGGACCACGGATTACGCGGTTGTAAGGCCTGAATATAGCACGGTGCGCCATGCTGGCAGCCGGACGGTGCCCGGATGTGATGGTACCTGTTGATCTCGCGTTTTTCCTGAATTGGATGTCGGTGACCTGTAGCTCACCGTGGCTGGTGAGTGTGGTTTGTGTGAGGAGTACCCGCCAGCTGGTTAGTAATCGATTATAATCGCCATCGTTCCTAGACAGTGAACACTTGACTTGAGCAGCGGCATCGTAGTAAGAAATTGAACCAGAGAGGAGATGGTTGAGCTGTTGAGACTGAAAGATACTCAACCGAAAATGGTTACTTGCTGTTGAATAATTATTACCATGCTTGTTTAGTACAGGTGCTAATGTAGCATGATAAGGTTAATCAGATTAAAATACATTGCTAGAAGGTTCTTATTAATTGTTTCTTAATGCAAGCTTTTCCGTATTTTAAATGAGTCAGCTATCCTACTTATACAGCCTTGCATACTCCTTGGAGTCTTTATTTTAGTTTATGACGGGTAAGTCTAGCTGAGTACATCCTCGTACTCAGG
>JALGXP010002042.1:0-10694 GCA_023333625.1 Bothriochloa decipiens | reverse complement strand
TCGGAATGGTTGAATACATTGTTATCTTGGATAACCATGTGGAGATAATAAATCGAGACCGGGCGGGATTGGAGTTGAGAATGAACTGGAGGTTCAATGTGGTTATCCCGTCTGTGTCGAACTAGGACCCCGTCCGTTGTACGTCCTCAAGTCATATTGAATTTATGCCTCACATTTAGCTGGAAGGATAAGTCGTTCCGACCGCGAAGCCTAATTTTGATTTGGGCCGGGAGTCGACCTGCTGTACGCATCGCATTGGTGAAGATGGGGGACCACGGGTTACGCGGTTGTAAGGCCTGAATATAGCATGGTGCGCCCTGCTGGCAGCCGGACGGTGCCCGGATGTGATGGTACCTGTTGATCTCGCGTTTTTCCTGAATTGGATGTCGGTGACCTGTAGCTCACCGTGGCTGGTGAGTGTGGTTTGTGTGAGGAGTACCCGCCAGCTGGTTAGTAATCGATTATAATCGCCATCGTTCCTGGACAGTGAACACTTGACTTGAGCAACGGCATCGTAGTAAGAATTTGAACAAGAGATGAGATGGTTGAGTTGTTGAGACTGAAAGATACTCAACCGGAAATTGGTTACTTTCTGTTGAATAATTATTACCATGCTTGTTTAGTACAGGTGCTAATGTAGCATGATAAGGTAAATCAGATTAAAATACATTGCTAGAAGGTTCTTATTAATTGTTCCTTAATGCAAGCTTTTTCGCAATTAAATGAGTCAGCTATCCTACTTATACAGCCTTGCATACTCCTTGGAGTCATTTTATTTTAGTTTATGACGGGTAAGTCTAGCTGAGTACATCCTCGTACTCAGGGTTTTATTTCCCATGTTTTTGCAGATGGTGAGATGCTTTATGGTTATTGTCAGAACTGTTTCTATCCCGCCTTGGGAGATGATTAGACCTTGGGCATGGTCACTCTTCTCGGCTTGATGCTTTTGCTGGATGTGGACCAAGGACCTGGCACTGTATTTGAACTAAATGCGTGTGTGGCTTTAAACTAAATCGCTTCCGCTTTTATTTAAAATTTGAACTTGGTTTGTAATAACTTTATTTACTCCGATGTTTTAAACTATGTGCGAACTGTGTACTTGTGAATAGAATCGCTAAACTATTACGATCTTGGTCGTGCCGGAAAAGTTTGAAATCCTTCGAGATTTCGGTATGACTACCGGGTTTATTAGGTCTCAATCATGTAGTTTGCCGTCCTAATGGTGAATTATGTGCTTGTGCTCTAATAAATTGGTCGGTTCTGTCACAGCTGGCATCAGAGCAGGTTTAGCGTTTTACTGTTCACAAGTAATTAAAATAATGGAGTTTTTGGTTTGCGAAAAGTATTTATGAAAAGTATAGGTGTATATAGGTGTTCAAATCTATGGTTTTGAAAACTAGAGTGTGCCAGTGGTCATATCCTTTATGCCCATTAGGATTCAGGTGGCTTAATTAAGTACTGACTTGGGGGAAATTGCATCATATTTGTTATTTTGCCGTTGCCCATACAATGGCGGATTCGTATGGGTGCCATTCACTTGAATGGTAATGTATGGATCAAATTGCCTCTACGCCCTGGTAAGTGTGAGTTGTGAAAGCATGATTGGATGCAAATGCCAGTCTGGGGGAGTGCTTATTGATGCCGGATTATTTACATGTTGCACACATGTTTATATGAAGGTATCCCATGTTGGGACCGTCTTCTGGCGGTGTCGTCTTCTGCGTGACTTGTTGGGGTAGTAAGTAATCGGTGTTTTCACCTTGTTCGGAAGGTGCGTGAATTTTTACGTCGAATTGCATTCATATGGGATATGGGCTGAAATGAATTTTCTGCAGGTACACTAACCGTGAACGGTAGAACGAAGTAGTTACGTATAATGAGAGAACGATGTATGCCACCGTATAGAGCATTAGATTATTAGTTCGTGAGGACGTATGTGACGTGCATGCATCATGGTTAAATTTGCTCATTCATACATTCGTGGTTCCTTCCCTTATAATTAAATTGTCTCTTTTTTTTAAAATTATAACTTATGGGAGATACAACTTTTGAACAGATGGCGAGAACCAAGCAGACTGCTCGTAAGTCCACTGGAGGAAGAGCGCCCCGTAGTCCTTTGGCTGTCCATGAGTCGGCACCAAGGGAGGTGGACACTTTTCTTGAGGAGCACGCCATGCCTAGCCTTCTTTGGAGGATTCTCTCCAATGCCGGGTACACGGTGGGCATGGAGCCTCACTACTACTGGGACAAGGATGATTTGGTGAACTATGGAGAGGCACGTGTGGAGGTAGTAGTCCCACCTTTGGACGGTGACCCCCACTGGGTTGGGTGGCGCTGTTTTGGTGCGGGCAAGACTGCCAAGACGGGTGCCACGTTTGCAGCCTTTGACGTGGTAGAGCACCTGATGGAGGAGATACCTCACCAGCTTGCCGAGGTTTTTCCTGGAGTGTTCCCCATTGCTCACCGCCATTCTAGGTGGCCACATGCTGAGAGAAACCCATTAGAGGCTGGTCCTGAGGAGGCACAGGGTAGCAGCACGCCTTCCATGAGTGGTATGTTTGCAGTGATGAGGGCCTATGTCAACATGGAGACTAAGGCACTTCGTCTAAATGAGGAGTTCAAGGAGGCTCGAGCTGATGCACGCAAGGAGAAGCGTGAGTTGACACGTGAGCTTCAGCGCTCTCGAGAGGAGGTCGCCCGTGTGTCTCAGCATCGAGACAAGATTGTGCTGGAGAGCCAGAAGATGGCTCAGACTAGGGATGAGGCCTGGTCCGAGTTCCGTCATCTTAGCATCTGCCAGCAGCAGGTGCTAGAGGACGTGGAGGAGGTTCGTGCTTACAATGCTAGTCTTCACGAGGAGGTGCACAGGAAGCAGGAGGAGATCCGTCAGCTGAGAGCAGCCTTAGTAGCAGCTAGGAGGGCTATGAACAGTGCTTCCAGTGAGAGTAGCAACAATGGAGAGTAGCCTTGCTGAGGATCGTTAGTCTCTAGTTGTTCTTTTGCGTTCCTGTCAGGTGGTCATGTAACCCTTTTGCTCGCTATCGAGACTTTGATGTAATGTTGGAACATGGTGTTTGAGGTGGTGATATCCGTACAACTTTTAAAAGTCCAGTGTATGTATGCTGACAAATTTATAGATGTTGTAAGACGCTTTGCGATGGTTCGCAGTAATATTATTAGTGATGTTGTGATGTGAAAAATTGGAATTATTGTGCCTCTATTTATTGTGCGAATTTATTTCCCTCGATAAATTCAGTTTGGCATGATTTTTACATTCACCTCTCATTATGACAACATTCACTTGATACATACTTCTTGCTAAAAATATGCAGATGCCGGTTACACGTAGTGGTTCGGGTGCTAATGGCAATGGTGGATCTGAAGAGGGTGCTGATAACACTGCACGTGGTGTGCCACCCCCACCTTTGACCAATGCGGAGCAGCTGTTTGCTCAATTCTTGGGCAGCCAGCGCAATATAGAGCAGCTTCTTCGCGAGAACTTGGCCTGCGATGTTCGTCAGGGTCCTCAACAAAATCAATACAGCAGCTTCAAGGAGTTTCAGGACACTAAACCTCCTGTGTTTAAGGATGCTCCTGAGCCACTTGAGGCAGATGAATGGCTCAATACCATGGAAGATAAATTTCGTCTTCTAAGGTTGACAGAAGAGCTGAAAGCGGAGTATGCAGCCCATCTGCTTGAGGGACAAGCAGGGACGTGGTGGAAGCAACATCGCACCACCTTTTCGCAGGGTGTTCCAATTACTTGGGACCGCTTTGCACATGCTTTCCGAGGAAATTTCATTCCTCCCAGTCTGATGGCTATGAAGAAGACTGAGTTTCTGTCGCTCACTATGGGAACTCGCAATGTGAAGGAGTATCTACACGCCTTCAATAATTTGAGTCGCTATGCTCCTGAGTTTGTCAACACTGATGAGAACAAGATAGCTAGCTTCAAGAGAGGCTTGAGTTCCAAGTTGATGAAGACTATGAGTACTTCTGCCCGTGTTACTTTTAATGATTTCTTGAATGATTGTATTATGTAAGAAAATAGTAACAACATTCATGCTGCCGTCAAGAATCGTAAGAGAGCCCATGATGGAGGTGGTTCTTCTCAGTCAAGAGCCCCAACTGCTTTCCGTACGCTGTTTCGTCCACCGATGTCTGGTGCGAGATTCAGGCCCCCGCAGCAGAAAAGGCATAACAATTATCTAGCTCAGAATCCGCAGAAGCATCACAGAGCATTCAAAGTTCCTGTTCCACAGGGGAAACCAGTACAAAGCAACTTGACCGGTGCTAACAAGACACCTGTCAATGGACCTTGCTTCAACTGCAACCAGGCAGGGCACTTTGCTCGTTATTGCCCTTTTCCCAAGAAGCAGCAGGGCCCATATCAAGCTCGTGTGCACAACACCTCGATTGAGGAAATTCTTGCTGGTGAACCAGTGACTGCGGGTATGTTTTCTGTGAATCAAATCCCTGCCGCTGTTTTGTTTGATTCTGGATCATCGCATTCTTTCATGAGTCAAGCATTTGCACAGAAGCATGATCAAAGGATACTTGAATTGAGTATTGAATTCAAGGTTAGTTTAGCTGGGGCTGATATAACTACTAAGCAGATAGTTCAGGGTGCAACCCTAGACCTAGATAAGTGGAGGTTTCGGTTGAACTTGATAGTTCTACCTGGCTTAGGAGTGGATGTCGTCGTGGGAATGAGTTGGATGAAATTCTGGGGTGCTGTGATCGATACAGGTAATAGGATGCTATCTATCAGAAATCCTCTTGGGGAGGGTACTTTTCAAGTGCCATTACCCCGAAAGTTTAAGCTAGAGAGCGTGTCCTATTCTACTCGTGTGACCCCTCTTCCCGAAATTCCTATCGTGTGTGAATTTTTGGATGTTTTTCCTGAAGAGCTTCCGGGTCTTCCACCCGATAGAGATGTTGAGTTTCGCATTGAGTTATTGCCTGGCACTGCTCCAATTTCTAGGAGACCATATCGGATGCCGCCAAATGAATTGGCAGAGCTCAAAAATCAGTTGAAGGATTTGTTGGACAAGGGACTTATTCATCCTAGTGTGTCGGAATGGGGTTGTCCTGCTATCTTTGTGAAGAAGAAGGACAAATCTCTACGGATGTGCGTGGATTATCGTCCACTCAATGCTGTCACCGTTAAGAACAAGTATCCGTTACCCTGAATTGACATTCTGTTTGACCAGTTGTCCAAGGCGAGAGTGTTTTCCAAGATTGATCTTAGGTCTGGTTACCATCAGATCAAGATTAGACCAGAAGATGTGCCTAAGACCGCTTTTTCTACCAGATATGGATTGTATGAGTATCTTTTTATGTCCTTTGGCTTAACAAATGCTCCTGCATACTTCATGTATCTGATGAATTCGGTTTTCATGCCAGAGCTAGACAAATTTGTGGTGGTGTTTATTGATGACATTTTGGTGTACTCAGAAAATGAAGAAGATCATGCCGAGCATCTAAGGATTGTTTTAGAAAGGCTTAGGGAACATAAGTTGTATGCTAAGTTTAGCAAGTGTGAGTTTTGGCTCAAGAACGTTCAATTCCTTGGCCATGTCCTATCTGATGAGGGAATCTCAGTAGATCCAAGCAAAGTACAAGAGGTTATGAACTGGGAAGCGCCGACTTCTGTGCATGAAGTTCGGAGTTTTCTTGGTCTAGCCGGGTATTATCGTCGTTTCATTCCGGATTTCTCGAAGATTGCCAAACCTATGACAAATCTGTTGCAGAAAGAGAAGAAGTTTGTCTGGACAGAGGAGTGTGAAACAGCTTTTCGTACCTTGCGGGAATTGTTGACCACTGCTCCTGTTCTTGCGCAACCAGATTTGAAGAAACCTTTTGATGTATATTGTGATGCATCAAAAACAGGCTTAGGATGTGTGCTTATGCAAGAAGGAAGAGTCATAGCTTATGCCTCATGTCAGTTAAAGAAGCATGAAGTGAATTATCCAACCCATGATTTGGAGCTAGCAGCTGTTGTGCATGCTCTAAAAATCTAGAGGCATTACTTGTTGGGTAACTTCTGTAAAGTCTATACTGATCACAAAAGTCTAGTATATCTTCACTCAACTCGAGTTGAACATGAGACAACATCGATGGATGGAGTTTATTAAGGACTTTAATATGGAGATCTTGTATCATCCAGGCAAGGCAAACGTAGTCGCAGATGCGTTGAGTCGAAAATCACATTGTCATGCTATTCGACCATTGTTAGCAGATGATTTTAGCCTCATGCATCCTGTTATGCTGCGTAACATCCAAATTAGTTGCTCGCTTGAAAGTAAGATTATCGAAGGTCAGAAAACTGACAAGGGTATAGGTCATATCAAGGAGAAAATGTTGAAACAGCCGCTCAAGCATTTCCGAGTGGATGAGAAGGGAATCTTATGGTTTGATGATCGTCTGGTCGTACCAAAAGATAGAAAACTCAAGAATCAAATCATGGATGAAGCTTACTTATCAAAGTTATCTATTCATCCTGGCGATAGTAAAATGTTTCATGATCTGAAGGTTCGCTATTGGTGGACCAAAATGAGAAAGGAGATTGCAGCTTATGTCGCACGGTGTGACATCTGTTGTCGCGTAAAGGCTGTTCATTTGAAGACAGCCAGAATGCTTCAACCGTTGCCGATTCCTGAATGGAAATGGGAAGATATCAGTATGGATTTCATTACCGGACTTCCCACCACTCAGAAAAGGCATGACTCTATTTGGGTAATCGTTGATCGACTTACCAAGAGTGCGCACTTTATTCCAGTTCGTACAGACTATCGACCGCCTCAATATGCTGATATTTATCTCAGGGAGATTATCCGTTTGCATGGAATTCCCAAGACGATTGTATCTGATCGAGGATCTTAGTTTACTGCTCATTTCTGGGAACATTTGCAGAAGGATTTGGGGACAAAGCTGAATCATAGTACAGCTTATCATCCTCAAACTTCAGGCCAAACAGAAAGAGTGAATCAAGTTCTTGAAGATCTTCTGAGGGCTTGTGTCTTATCATCCAAGGGTTCATGGGAGAAATGGTTACCTTTGGCAGAATTCTCTTATAACAATAGTTACCAAGAGAGTATACAGATGGCTCCTTTTGAGGCACTGTATGGCCGAAAGTGTAGAACGCCTGTGAATTGGGTAGGACCTGGAGAAAGAAGATACTATGGTATTGACTTTGTTAAAGAAGCTGAAGAGCAGGTTCGAACAATTCAACAACACATAGCAGCTGCACAATCTCGACAGAAAAGTTATGCCGATAAGAGAAGAAGACCTCTAACTTTTGATGTTGGTGATTATGTGTATCTGAAGGTCTCTCCTATGAAGAAAGTGCAACGTTTTGGTGTTAAAAGAAAACTAGCACCTCGTTATGTTGGTCCATATCAGATAGTGGAAAGAAAAGGATTGTGGGCCTATAAGCTCAAACTGCCTGAAGAGATGAGTGCAGTGTTTCCTGTTTTTCATGTATCCCAACTCAAGAAATGTCTACGTGTTTCAACCGAGGAAGCCGTTAAAGTTAAAGACATTAAGCTGAGCTCAGATTTAACTTATGAAGAGAAACCTATGAGACTCCTGGATGTCAAAGACAGAGTGACCAGAAATCGTGTGGTCAGGCAATACAAGGTTTCTTGGAGCAATCATGATGATGGCGATGCCACTTGGGAAACCGAGGACTATTTAAAAGAAGTATATCTCGATTTTCATAAAGAATGGTTAGTCTACTCAAATCTCGGGACGAGATTTCTTTAAGGGGGGAAGGGCTGTAACACTCTGGTGTTAAGCATGCATAATCATTCGCATTCTTAAGCATAAGCATCATTATGCATAGCATTGATGAAAAGATCGATCGTCATTTCATGTATCATGCTTGATTATTCGAATTTTGCTTGCCTTTCACATGAATTGAATAAGTGGTATGAGTGTTTGGTGTTTGATGATCTCTAAGGTAACCTAGACATGATTAGGACACCAAAGGAACCTAGGTTTATGTTCATGGTTTTGGCTAATTAAGCTTTGTTGTCATGGTTGACCAAGGTGGACCACTAAAGTAGTTTTGTTTGACTGAATTGGAAGTGGTAGCTAGAGTGCTTGCATTTGTGTGCACCCTAAATAAAGTTTGTAGAGAATTTTATAAGAAACAAAAGTTGTTTTTACCACTTTTCATGAAAATGCTTGGAAGGTGTTCAAAAATATTGAAAAAGGGCAGATTTGGGGGCTGATTTTCCATTTTGGGAATTTTTAAAAGGTATTTTATTTGGATTTTTGTATTTCAAAATTTAGGCAGATTCTAGTAAAACTTCTTTAAGATGAAATGTTCTACTCTTCAAAAGATACATTTCATCTATTTTGAGTTTTTGCTAATTCGGCTTAGTTTAAGAGTTATTAAGCAGCAAAGTTTGTTTTACATTCATAGGAATAGCTTTTCGGTGACGGTTGTTTCCTGGCCGTCAGTGAAATCCCCGACCAGGAACGCGCCGTGGCCGTCCGTGGCAGCATGCGTCGGCCGCGTGGCGCCCAGGCTCTGTCGAGGCCGGGCCGTTTTGGCCGCGTGGGGCGTCGTCCGAACGCGCCCACTCCTTCACTCGCCCGCGCCCTCACTCTCTCCCCCTCGTCCCCTCTCATTTTCCTCTCTGCTCGCCGTCGCGTCGCCTGAGCTCGCCTCGCCGCCATCCAGAAATTCGCCGCCGGCAGCCGCGCATTCACCCGCTGAACCCCGCAATCGAGTGCGCCCGAGTCCGCTCCATCTTCCTCCACCCTCGTCTCGGCCGGTTGCGTCAAGGTTCGCCCGAATCACATCTTCTCCCTGTCCGCCATGGCCGCACCTCGGCTTCACCGTGGTTCCGCCGCTCTGGCCGTCCTCTCTCGCCATTAGGGTGCGCATCCGAAGCGTCGTGGTGGGTAGCTACTAGGACGATGCTCAATGGCGCCGATTAGGGTTTCGTGGGGTCGGATTTTGGTCGGGCCGCCGCGCGGAGTGCCGCCGCTCCGCCGTGCTCGTGCTCCGACCGCCTCAAGCCGCTCCCTCCCATCTTTAGTCCCCTTGATCGATGCGCGCTGTTCTCCTCTCTCTTTTCCGCCGGTCGGTGACGCCGGAGAGCCGCCGGGACGGCCGGCCGAGCGTCGCTGCCGATGAGGACCATCGGGTTAGAATGTAGAAAAACCTAGGGTTCTCGGTGTAAGGTTGCCAGACACAGGGATTTACCGGTTAGGGCTCGGTTAGTTTCTGAAATCCTCAGGGTCCCCGGTGTAAAGTGCTTTTTCCTTTTTCTTTTCCAGAATTAATTTTAGATTTTGTTTAAAGCTTTGGAAATTCATAACTTGCTCATTTTTCATCCAAATGAGTTGGTTCAACTTGCAGTATTTTTCTTATGAGATGATCTATGCATGAAAAATATGAAATGTGGAATTTGTGATACTTTTCTGTATAGCTTTATTTATCTCTATTAATTGCTTTTATCTTAGGAAATGCATAACTAATTCTCTGTTGCTCAGAAAAATGTGAGACCAAGTTTGTTAGTCTTCTATGTCATGCTCTATTTGTGAAAAATATTATGAGATTATGTCATGTGGAAAGTTTGCTCTGTCTAGTAATGGTGCCTATTTTCATGTGATGATAAATAATTCATAATAAATAATGTATAAGGAATTTGTGCATGAAACTTTTTGGAGAGTGTTTTTATGTCAATCTAGAGCTAATTATATTCTGAGATCTGTTGTTTGATATACTTTTATGTACAAAGTATTTTATGCCCCTGGAATTATGCTGCCTTGTCATTTTTGTGCAGGATAAAGTACTTACTGTTTTGACTTGAAATTTTTATGGTAGTCTTTATTTGGTATGATTAAGCTTCTGTAATTTTTACAGAATTTTCTATGTAGTCTAAGGTCAAGTTGTAGTTATACCCTGATTTCTTTTATTTATAAATAATGCTTTAGAGTTATCATTTCATGTGTGTAAAAATACTTTTTATGCTATTCATGATATGTATGATCTGCTATTGGTTGTGGTTTAGTAGAGTGTAGTGTGCAAAACAATGGTTGTTTATAATTCCTTATAGTGTGCGAGTAAATTGTAATGCGAGGCCTATTTAGAGATTTGTCGGTAGAAGAGAATGCAGATGACATGTGCTTATCATACATGTTTTCAAATATCATATCATTCATCTTAAGCTGAGCATTCATTTACCATCACCATCAGCATTGTATTTATATTTATGCACGGTATTCATACGCACTATGCATCATACAGGATCGTCAGAGCTCGAAACGGTAGTTCCCGGAGCACAAGGAGAGGAAGGCCAGCAGGAAGCTTTGGTTCGGGAAGCAGCAGAAGAGGATCCCGAAGCTGATCTTCCGGAGTGTCCCGACCACCAGCCAAGCTCTTTCCTGAAAGACAAGCCCCGGAGCATTCTCCCTGTGGTTTGCAAAATATCTAACTTGAGTCCTTTACTTGTTTGTTGCATTAAGTTATAGGCGTTGTTTTATACCGTTGCTACATTACTTATATTCCTTGCCACTGTTATACTTCAACCCTGTTAGGTTCAGGTACGATTATTTGCTTAGCCCTGCTTTAACTAGATCGGTAGAAGTCGGGTGATTTCCTGTCATCCGCGAGTTATAGGTGGTAACTCGGAATGGTTGAATACATTGTTATCTTGGATAACCATGTGGAGATA